>APFE031719993.1:4000-18177 GCA_000404065.3 Pinus taeda
AGGGTCCAAAACCAAAATTTTCTGGGGCGCTGCCCCGGACCCCATAAAGTGGGGTTACGAGTACCTCTCAAACCCCCTGTTAACTATGTGGAAAGAATATAACACAACCCATGAAGTTGCGACGAGGATCACTATACCAAGGATTGTTCCCACCGATCCGAAGTTAGTCGTTCACTAAAAGGGACCCCAGCTGTCCTAAAAGAGCCATTTCTATCTCGGCAGACCCAAATGGTAGACCAACCTTAATCATCTTCTTGCTCAGGATATTAAGTGTTGATGATGAGTACGCTTATTAATGTGGCTACTAGATCAAAAAATTATCAAACTCCTGCTCCGACATCTGAGAAAGAGAAAGAGGCCACCCCTTCTTCTGCCTCGAGTTCTGCCCCTCTTCATATCAAGCGCCCTAACCCCGATTCCACTATATGACCACCCTCTCAAGGTGCGCTATGGAAATCGTTGTTCAATCCCAATGCTCGAGCTACTTAGCAGTATAATATTGTAGAAGATTTGGCTCAGGTCCCGTCAGCTATGTCGGCTCTTGAGGTGCTCCAAAGCTATCTGTTTCAATGGAAATATTTGTTGTTAGCTATTGGGAGTATTGATCCTACCAATTCCAATTGGATATGTTTTCATCCACAGAGCCATATTTCACACCTACCTCATTAGATTTCCCTTCTCATCCAGGTAATCATCAATGAGAAGACCATCCACAAGACTGTCATTGATGAAGGTGCTTCCACCTGCATCATTTCAGTCGTATGTTGGGAGGCCATTAGTTCTCCTACTTTGAACCAATCCCCCAACACTTTGCAAGCTTTCGACGGGTATGATTCATGACCCTTCAATGTCTTACCTAACCTTGACATTACTTTGGAGGGAAAGATAGTACAAATCGAGGTAGAGATTGTTGATCCTAATATTTGTTGTTAGCTATTGGGAGTATTGATCCTACCAATTCCAATTGGATATGTTTTCATCCACAGAGCCATATTTCACACCTATCTCATTAGATTTCCCTTCTCATCCAGGTAATCATCAATGAGAAGACCATCCACAAGACTGTCATTGATGAAGGTGCTTCCACCTGCATCATTTCAGTCGTATGTTGGGAGGCCATTAGTTCTCCTACTTTGAACCAATCCCCCAACACTTTGCAAGCTTTCGACGGGTACGATTCATGACCCTTCAATGTCTTACCTAACCTTGACATTACTTTGGAGGGAAAGATAGTACAAATCGAGGTAGAGATTGTTGATCCTAATCTCAATTATAATCTTCTACTCGGGCGGAGCTGGACCAATGCCATGCATGTTGTAGCCTCCTCCCTATTCTACATGATTCGTTTTCCCCATCAAGGGAAGATTGTCATTGTTGACCAGCTGTCCTTCTTTTCCTCTTCCTCCTTGAATGGAAATGTTCCATATGTTAAGCACACTGGTGCTCCTTATGAGAGTGTGGGGGTAGGTATTTTCAAATATTCTTCCTTGATGGGAATTTTTTCCCCTCCCACCTTCTCATGTTGCCTTTGTTAACATGATCTCGGTCAAATCTGATACCTTCACCAGATCTTGTTGATACTTGGGGTGAGGTTATGCCACTTAGTCCTACCGAACTCAATTACGTAGATATTATTTTAGCCTTAAGTTCCATATCCTCTGATTCTCCTATTTCAAAGACTTCTCTAGATACGTATTCTCAATCACCGTGGCTTGGCACTTTGGAATCCCCTGATTCCTTAGCCAAGAATTTTCTTGTTGACGAAAGTATCATGGAAGTAATATACCTCGAGGAACCACCTTGGGACAATACTCATCATCATTGCTTGTTCTTGCCCAGCCTAGCGGCCATGTCTATGTGTTTTGAGCAGTTCTCTTCTCAGCTATCTATTGACATGTCAGTTTCGCTTGCCATTGCCAAGCTCTTTCAACTGAGGGTACCTTTATCCCTTCATGGATTCAAGTTTTTTCCCCTCCTCGATTTCTTACCGATTGCCCATTATCGTAATGGGCTTGCCATCTGACTCGTAACCCTCCCTCACCCAGGGGGCATGGGGGAAATGCCTTATATGAGTTATACTCTATTATTTGGCCAAGTCAATGCTTACTCATCATGTCAATGGAAAAACTCCAGTGGTAATATGTGTTGATTGATTACCTGAGTCCTAGCGTGGACTCTCTCAAAAAGTATTATGTTTAGGTCATCTTTCATTGTTACTTGTGTGCATTAGTGTGTCATTCATTTTTGTGTCGTGTGGTTTGGTGTGTTAGTTTTCAAACATCTTTCTTGTTTACTATATTTTTCCCTGCTTTGTAGATGTCTATGATTCCTCACAGTGGTTTCGTTGATGGTGCTTACTGTAGTACCCGGAACCTATCATCCGCGACATGGGCTAGTTATGACCCTCACGGTGAGTTGATTGAGCTTCAATGTATTTGTTTAGGTCGCACAACTAACAACATTGGTGAATACAGTGTGTTCATCAAATTGTTGTTAGAATCCATTTCTCTTGACATTCGGAGTTGGTTGTCCACCTGGATTCATAACTTGTTGTCCTTCAACTCAATGGGCAATATTCCATCAGAAACCCTCAGATATTGAGAATGTATCTCCATATGCATCTACTAGAAAGGAATTTTGATTACATTACATATCATCATATTCCTAGGTTCATGAATACATTGATAGATGCATTAGCTAATTATGTGTTGGATAGAAATTTATGAAACATGTGAAAAGATAAAACAAATCATCTGTACCGTAGTAAGCAGTAAAATACAACATATATATTATATATCTATATATATATATTATATATATATATATTCATATATATATATATATATTATATATATATATTATATATTATTTATATATATAAAATAGTATATATTATATATATATATATGGTGATAATGTTTGATACATCAAAACCGCAAAAAATAATATGTATGTCCAAAATAACATCGACGGCTCGCAGGCCTCATATATCTGTGGCACAGATGCCTCAAAAATGTAAAATGCTGGAACTAGGAACTAATCAGCATGGTGATCATGGTAGCATGACATGGCTCATGCAACACGAGTTAGCAATCAGGAGACCCAATCCGATACTCCCACCATGTTTATCTAGTACTGGTAAGGAATGTCTCCCACCCGAGCATACTCTGGGATACCATGAGTCAACCCCTCAAGGTTGCTTGAAATCTCCTGCTCGTTGTCACTCCCCTCGTGTTAAGGAGAAACAACATCAAACTAGAGGGTGACGCACTTGGCTATTAGAGACATCCTAGTAGGATGCTCTGGTCCAACATCTGCATTGAAAAAATGAAATGTTATAAACACATATATATCAAAAACAATTAAAAATCACAAAATTAAAAAAATAGATTTTTTACCTTCGTCGTCAAAATCCTCTCCATCTGGCAGCAACATGTCCAAATCTCCTAGAAAGTCAGTGCCACTATATGGCTAGTCCTCCACGACGATTAGTGGTCATCGTATCCATGAAAAGAAGGTGGGCCTATAAGACATGTACTGGCCCCCAGTGATCCTACGCATCAAATGACTCCAGCAAGCCATCCACGGGTCACGTGGTATTCGAGGATCTACCTCAGTCAACTGGTACTAGAATAGTGACACTTGTTCCAAGAAAAAGGTCACTAGTATGGATCCAAAGAAAATTTCTTCAGATTCCTCGACTTAGCTTTTGTCAACTTGCATTTTATGTTGATCTTCATTACTTCTGCTCAATTGAAGATTTTCGGTGTTGTGCAGTCGATGGCCTATAGGAATTTTGAATTGTTAGTATCATGCACTGCCTAGGACCCTGCCACTCTGTTGATAGTCAACAATAGCACTCTAAGTGTCAGATCTCGGATGGTGGCAATCTCAATATTTCCACTCTCGGCTTTTAGGGCTTCAGGGCAATGTTCAGCAAGAAACATGGATATGCTTGCCCCTATCAGTCGTGACCCATATAAGTTGACTAGTTCCCCTCTCCAGGATAGTCATGTGATGAAATTTATGTTTGAAGTTTCTAGCTCCAGCTCTTGGTCAACAATGATGAGTATTTCCCGATTTATGTCATAGAGACTAATCAGGAATTGAAGCAACTCAGATTGGGCCTGCATCCCTGGTGTGAGAAAGAAATTAAGGAGCACACAACCCCTCTAAGAATTTAGGCGATTTGGATCATTCAGTGCCTGAGTGCGCACATCTGCGTGCTCATGTTCTTTCCAGTCTACCATTTTCAATGATTCTTTCCTACAAAAACCATAGGTTTGAGTCAATAATCATTTTTGGCCCATAAATTTCAGATTTCAATGGCGGTTTTTAGGGGGAATTGATTCTTTTCCCTATTCAAGGCGCTGATGTGCCTATTTTAAAAATAGTTGTGCCGATGGTGTGATAGGCCATTTTAATCACTATTAGCTGGCATGATTATGTGCGTGGAAGTCGTGCCAACCGAGGGCAAAAATATTTTGACAAAACCTCCCTTTAAAATCCAAAAGATGGATGAAAATAGGAATAAATGGTATGAAAATGGAGCTTAGGGCTTTGGCTCTTACCTGTAACTGGTGGCCCGATGAATGAGCTCCCAGATCTCCCACGATCTTCTCTGGGACAATTAGGGAAAAGGTGGGTGAAAAGTCTTTCACAACAAGGTAAATTAGTAAATGGTAAAAAATATTTACTTTTCCTCCCTTTTATTCATTTTTCCATGAAATATTAGGTTTTGTAAATGTTTCAACCTATTTTGCCTCAAGAATTGGATAATGCACTTTACCTTTTTGTGCAGCGACATGTGATAAATGTTTGATGATGACATGTGAGTCACATTTCAGCTCTTTTCTTGACTTGTAAAACTCATATGAAAAGATTCCCAAGTATTTTTTTTCCCTTTTTGACTCGTAAAAGAGAATAAGATAGGGGGTCTTCTTTCAAGCTCTTTTCCAATACTTTAAAAATGAAAATATAGTCGAGCCCTTGTCATTTTGAACTCGTTAATGGATGTGAAATGTTGTGTGCACAGTATAACTTTACCCCTTCTTCAGGCTAGGATGCACTAATTACAAAAAAGGTACTCCTCGACTGAAATGGTCAAGTGATTCTCTCAAGTATAGTTTTCTACCTTTTTGGGCTCTAGACACACAAATGTACAAAAAGGGACCATGTGGAGTTTTCTTTTCCATATCGTTTTCAAACTCTCTAAACATGAAAAAGATATTGAGTTACACCTTTGTTAGACTTGTTAAAACATTAAACGACATTGGATTCGTCACCATGACGAATGTGAGCTTATCCTTCCTAGGGCTCACTAAAACTACTAGGTTGGAGCATATGCTATCCCCTTCAAGGTTGTGATTAAAAATAATTGGGTTACTTGCCAGAAATGGTGGGGGGAAATTAGGAATTCTAATCAGTTGTGTTGGCAGCTCACTCATGAACATGACACTTTCTGCTTCGTGTCGGGTTGAGATATCCTCATTTTTATCATTGACCTCCCAAGGTTGGGCCATTCATTTTTTCCTTCCATTTGATCTCTACCACGTGATCATGACCACCGATCCTATGGATCCAAAAGATGCCAAACCTCTGGTCGTGTCACCGATATGTTCAAAGTTATCCTTTGTAGTTTCACTTACCTCTGATTCTTTGTATCATCTAAAATCATTTTGCATCCCTTTGTCTTGTGTCCATGATGTGGGATACATTATGGCCCTCCTTTGACACAGTCGCTCCCTGTCGACTTCAACTCATTATCCGAGAAGTTGACCAAGAGACTCCCTTACATTACCTTAGAGCTTGCATGCCCTAATGGCAAGTTCTTCGTACTCGACAACAAGTTCACATCATTGGCTTCCGATCAAGTGATTTCATAGGTGTTTGACTTTAGTTCCTCTATGCACATTCTGTGGATTGTGCTAATGGTACCTTGATGACCATTGTCATTATTGGTGGTTTCTCTCGTGCTTGTTAACAATTTACATTATTGAATGGTAATCAAGTGACCTTCTAGCATGTTTGATGTCAACACATCTATTCACATGTTAGAATTTGTACTTTGATCGCATCGTGTTGGAGCACGAGACCCTAGGCTCAGATTGCAAAAGTCCATGTTGCGAAGCAGTGTAACATGATTATGTTGATATACATGTCTCTCTCAGATGGATGGTTGCGACCATGCCATGAGTTATAATATGTGATCCTTCTCATTATTGGATGGTTGTGACCATACCTTGGTTTCAATATAATCCTCTTTATTAGATGGTTGTGCCCATGCCTAGATCCATTTACATGACCATTCTCTGGATGGCTACATCCATACCATCATTCATGTATCATCTAACAGAGTTTTCAGTTATCTATACGTATATGTACTTTCTTGCAGGTTTTTCGACAACATAATCTGGTTCCCTACACTAATTCATAAAGCATTTCATCCCTCACTCTTGTTCGACCTTCATGCTTTATGGGGCATTCCTTACACAACATTTTGTCACTATCCCTATACTCCCCATTCCATGATCTTAGAGGACGTCTATAGTGAACCCTACATGCTTTCCCTTCATGAAGAAACTCCCATTGTGTCCCTTTTCATGAGCAGAACAATCCTCTTTTGCACCATTTCCCCAAAATCTTCTATTTTTCCCAGTTTAAAAGACCGGCTCTAATGACCTTTGTCCTTATCGCACCAATATGAAGGGATTCACACTGTCCATAGTGTCAGCCAAAGTGACTAAGCTTTATTCCAGTCGTAGCAATCCTCTTAAGGAAAGTTTTTTAAATAAGGAGCTAAAGCTTCCAACTCTAGAACCTTCGTAACGGATGTCTGGTAAATGGTTTGGCCGGATGGGTTAGAGGATGTAAGTTTGGGTGCCTTTCCCCTATAATGATGGAACTACCTCAAGAGATAAGACCTTCTCCCATGAGAAGAGGAACCATCTCTCATCCATTCATGCTATATAAACCGCCATTTTTCCCGAGCACAAGTTAGTGTTACTGTTGAAGCCTTAACATTGTGTGTTAGTGATAATTAATTTTGGAGTAAACAACAAGCAATTCATAGCTGTAGCTCTTTAGTTGTGTGAGGGAGAAGTGTGAATTTGGTTTAGTGTGAAGCCTAATGGGAAGAGCCTTAAAACTATCATTGTTGAGGCCATCATGGAATGCTAACGGAAGTGTGTTGGAACCTGATTTTGTCGGAGGAGAATAGCAATGTCAAGGCAATGGTAGTAATCTCTTCTTGATTTAATATATATGCAACTATTTATTGATTTACTACATAATGTGTCATCTTACACTTTTATGGCTTAATGCTTCTTGACTTGCTAAGTAGGTTTAATTTCAATTTGTCTATTATCATGGTTGTTGTTTGCTCTTGTTTACTTGTTTAATGTGTTTGAAGAAGGAAACGAGAGATAGTTGGAGCAAACAATAGAGATCATCATCAAACAGGATAAATATACTAAGAGGTAGGCCCTCTTAATTGGTTCCAACCTAAGGAAATATTCCATAGGATGTATCGGTTGTGGGTAGACCCATTATCGGGTTAGAGAAATTGTTGTGTCCACACTCATAATTTTACTTCACCGCAGGAAGGAGGTTGAAAATCGGATATCAGTGATCGTAGTTTTGTGGTTGCTGGCACATTGGCCACAAATGAAAATGTCAATATAAGGGGCTCTAATATGGTCGGCAGCCACTCACTAAACCATCTCCTATGGTGGAGATATAGAATAGGTCTAATGCAGAAGGGGGTAGACTTGATCGTAGGCCGATGATCATCTATTTTGTAGCATTGCACCACTACACAACATTGTGATGAAAATATCTGATATGATGGTAAAGGGTGCCATTAACATGTATGAATCGTCAATTGTGTTTTTGAATGTGGAATTGTAAGGTTGATGGTCGAACACCTCCCATGCACGCATTGTCAATATATGAAAAATAGAGACTCCATGATGATGTATAGGTAGACCTCTCCAAGCCATAAAGAAGTATGGGGAGCCTTTATGAAATATGTAAGGAGGACTGATATTTAATACACAACATGGAAATTTATGCCTATGACAAGGAAGTGATCATTGCACATCCTTATGAGTTTAATGGAATGATTGAATTGGACTTTCCAAAAATTAACAGAAGTATGGAGTGACATGCCTTGGGTACATGCATGGGTAGAATTGATGATGACACTAACTACATCAAGCCAAGAGCATCACAGGAACAAAATTGTGAACCTCCATTTAGTTGATGGGGGGTGTGTGAGAATGCTTGCAAGAGTAGAGAGAAATTAACTATGTATTAGTGAAGAGTGTTGCAAGAGTAGTGTTGTGGTGAAACAATGGAGAGCCCTGAGAAGGGAACGAAGAGTATTGAGTTTTGGATTGGATAAACGTTTTTCAAGGGTAATGTTGTGGTGAAACAGTGGAGAGCGCTGAGCAGAGAAAGTAGAGGATAGAGAAAGAATTGTAGTGGGAAGAAAGAGGAAGACTGCCACAAGTGTTCCAAAAGCAAAGAGCCAAAGTTGAATATGTAGACAACCATTAAGTTAGTATTTTTCTTGTGATTTACATGCCTCTATTTTCAGTATGAAAATTGTATGAAATAGTAAAATAGTGGCAGTGATAGGTTGGTTCCTTCACACTTGAGAGGTTGGTGCCTCTAGGCAAATTGGTTCTTGCTAAACAAAATAGGTGGGTGCCTCTTGGAAAGTTGGTGCTTGCTAAACAAAAAGAGGTTGGTGCCTCTTGGCAAGTTGGTGCTTTCTAAGAAAAAGGGGGTTGGTGCCTCCAGTGAGTGATTACTCACAAACAAACATATTTAATTAAGTTGGTACTTAAATTACACCATAAAACAAACAACAATTTGGAGGTTTTGTTCCCTCTGGGTTTCCATGTGGAAACAATGTGTCAAATATATCTTGGTCATGAGATTGTTCTTTGAGTATGTGTTATGAAAGTTTATAAGATTTAATTCTCTATGAACGAGTGCTTTCACATGTGAAATAACATAATAAGGAACTATAAGCACAATAAGAAAAATAAATAAAGAGTTTCTTAAATTATTGATTTTTCCCCTTCCCCTCTCATCAATTCCTTAATTCTAACAACATTTACCTATGGTATTGTAACAAAAAAAAAATCTATAAGTAATAAGTCACATTTTTTAAAAGGAAAAATTTTCCACCACAATTAGCTTTTACAATTATTCTTTATTTTAATAAAACATTTCTCAGTGCTTTTGTTTACTGTGTGTTCTCATCCTTTTCTATCATTTAAATTTTCAGATATTGGGGACCTCCCCCCAAGATCTAGATTAACTATGATTGAACCTTTTCAACCATCATTGTCCATGGTCAATAAATCTCAACAATGGTCAAATATAATCAACCTTACTCATGTTTGAAATAATGTTTCTACTCAAAAAGGGGGGTGAACTAGTATTAGGGATCATTTTACCTTTTAGTCCAATTTATGCTTGTCATTTAGTCTTGTAAACCATTACTTGAGTGATCACCATCATAACATATGCAATAAATAACATCATCACATGAAAATTCAAGCACCATGAGAGACATACACATGAGAAACCAACGATTAACATGGAAACCAATCTAGGAGAAACACCACCAAATGTTTGTTTGTATTATGATGTAACATATAAGCTCCTACTCTATTTACATAAATATTTGTAAGCACAAACCCAAAATAATCACCAACTCCCTTAGAACCTATTTTCTAGAAACTACCACTAGGAAGCCTCAACTCCCTTATCTGTATACACCTAATAAGCTTACTAGAAGCACAAACAAAAGCACCAAATTCTTGGATTTCTTGTAAGAACCAACTTGAAACTTCATGGATTTGATGGAAGAACCAACTTGCAGAAGGAACCAACATCCAATATTTCTTTGGAAACCTACTCAAATGGAAGCCCTAACCACCTATTTTATAGGCAACAACCTACATTTCATAATAACAATAATACTCACTATAAATGGTAGCAATTCTACCTTATTTAAACTTTTTTTGGTATCTAATTCCTTTCTCTTTCTTCTCAACAAAAACATACAAAAATTATGCCCTATGATCTCAAACTTCAACACTTCAACACCATATACTTAGCCTTCTCCTCTCTCTCTCTATATCAACCTTCCATAAACACTTTTTTCTCTGCTCTTGGCCATCATATAGTCAACATGATCAACAAATCTTGACTATAATTCTTCTTAACCACACTCAATGTCTCTTAGTAGAAATGTCTCACACATATAGCTCTTCACAGAAATCTATTTCCCTCAACACTCTACTACAATCCAGTCACAAAAGTAGTTACATAATTTTTTTTTTATATGGTAGTTAAATTTACCCTCCTTTATGCTTACTTGTTCATTAGGTTTATGACCATAAGATTAAGGGTAGTAGTTTCATTATCAAATTTCTTATATATGTCACCACCATACTACACCTTAATACAAAACAACATTGTATACTCCACAACTTACATTATTTGTTGAAATTCATATATGATATTATATCATTATATTGTTTTTGTCTTAGGGGTATCTACATATTTATGTTTTTTACCATTGATGCTTAAGAATAGAATTACTAATGTGGTATCACTACCTTGGGTAAGTCACACTTCCTTGTTTATTCTACCACGAATTTTTCATGTGGAACATCATATTCAGATTGTGTATTTCTTGGGGTGCTTCAACCAAATGATCCATGTCCACTAGGTCCATGTGTGTTCCATGTGACGGTCAGTACCTCGCTACAATGAATGATGGAGATGAATTCTTAGACATTGAAGGGTGAGGATTTCATCCATCGAATCCTAACCCTTACCTTTTGTCTTGTTCTTCTTCAGTTGAGACTATTCATCATTGTGAGTAGGTATTGCACCTTTGGATCACCTCTAACACTCCCCTTATAGGCTCGAAGTTGTATTTCTCGCCAAAGTCACCATGGTGAGTAAGTTTATTCCTTGGTTCAAAATTAATACTCAGTAATGTGACCAGTAAGGGTTGTAGTTTAGTTTTTTTCTCCATTTCCTTCTTTAGTTTTATATGTTCCTCTACCTCCTATTGTTGGTTCATCATATCATATTAGTTTATTTCACTATTACAGGATGCTGGTAGCTTTTGTCATCTCCTTGGCACTAGTGTAAATCATATGCCCAATTTTTTGATCCTGGTGTTATTATATTGGTAGATAGATTTTCTTTTATTATTGGTAAGATAATTTTTTCTTTGTATGATTGAATACATCATTAAAAATTTTGTTCCTTCAATACATGATTTCTGTCTCCTTGACATGCTCTCACTCTCTGTTCAATCGCTCAAGATATTTTTTCGTGTGTATCATGTAGAAATGGTGTCGCCACCGTTGGAGTGTAACACCATCCTCCCAGGCCTACCCAAAGTAACCATTCCATCTGGGGTAAACATGAGACGATAGGATACCATGATTAGATTCAACCTCCAATGTGACCTTAAGGAAGTGGAATGGATAGTGCATCACATAAAGTCATCCAACCTCATCAACAGAACTGTTTGGAGACAAGTTAGCCACTGTGATAGCCTGTCCCTAGATCCCACTATTGTTCTGGACTACTTAGGCCATACTCTCTATCATGATATGGGCAAGGGAGCAACCAGAAACCCAAAGTCACTCTCATAGGCCTGCATGCGAGTGACTGTGGACCAATCTCGCTAGTCGTGCACCATTGACCTCGGGATTTAAGCCACTTTTTCAGGCCCAGAGCCCATGCCACTGCCCATAATGGAATGATAGATTGAAATCAATAAAAGTACATGGAAACAATGAAGAAAAAGCAATAATCCTAACAAGACCTTAAGTAGACCCCTACTTGCCATGTTAGGCATTTCGTCAAACATATTATTGACATGTAACCTATAGGTGTAAAGAACAAAATTAAGTGTAGGGATCTCATACTTATATGAGAATCGCTATGAACCATTGGTCCCTCATTCCATTTGCTGCATTATCATATATTATTTCATAGACATAGTATCCATTCATGTACCAGAAAAACCATTCTGAGAGCCATACATAGATACTATCACAAAATGCACATATAACCAACATAATAGGAATAGAAGTACCATGAACATATCAGCCATTAAAATCCATATATACATCAGTAAATTTTCACATGAAAATCAAGGGAATTAATTTCTCATTAATGAATACAATAAACCAACCAAAGATGGGACTACTATGTTCCACCCGACCGTCAAATGGTTGAGCCAAAACTCTCCTCAACCATTCACTCTTGTGAAATATTCCAAGCATTAATGTGGGATCTCATAGAACACATCAATCAAAACTCATCTAGGGATTCCAGAGAGCATCCACCTCAACCCATCAATAATGATTCCACCTCATGCTAGGAAATCACAAAAACATCATTAGATTGGTCTCCATCCAAGCTTTCCATTGCTTTCAGAGCGTTTGTCTAGGAAACGATTTTAGAACTAGTAACTCAACCCACAACTTATAAAGGCCTTCTAGAGAATTTGTTCAACCAAGGATTCCAAGACTAGTAGCTCAACCCACCAAGGGCTTCCAGAGAATTTTTCAAACCAAGGCTTCCAGGACTATTAACTCAGCACAAGCTGTTATAGGGCTTCTAGACCGTTTGTTCAATGAGGGCTTCCAGGACTAATAACTCAACCCAAGCTAAGGAAACATGAGAACAAACCAAAAAAAATAGTGAAATTAAACCCACAATCACCATGGCTATCTAGGAAATGGCAAGGCTAGGCAATCCATTGTCGATATAGGAAATCCTCCATGCCTATGATAGATCACAACCAAGAAGCCACATGCATATGCCATGCATGCCAAAACTAGTGAAGAAATCATGCATGCAACTAGGTACCTACAACAAAATATGATGTAGTTGTGGATGTCAATGCCTTCTTGCACTTTCCTACTCTTCTTTTTACCTTCTTGCTCCAAGAATCCAAGTAAGCCACACCCTCCAAGAGTACTCCAAGAGAAATCTAAGTATCCAAAAGTATGAGAGAGAGAGAGAGAATAATGAGAGAGAGCTCCAACACCGAACTAACAGAAGGTTACCAATTGACCCTCAGAAGCCCTTTTATGGATGAGGCCTCTATTTTCTTCATTTTCCATTATTTTCCTTCATTTTTCTTCTCACATGCAACATGTGGCCTTTCACCTACTTTTCTCCTAATTTCCATTATCTTCATAAATAAATGTGCCAAAATGCCTTTTTGCCTTTTAATTCCTTATCCATTTCCTTTACCAATTTCCTTAGCTTTAAACAACCAAAAGAACACCATCTAGGATGTCTTGCCGAACATTGAGCTTGGAATAAGTGTCCCTTCAACCGTCCTTATTTTCTTTCACTTTTATTACATGAAATTTTCACCAGGTTTGTCACATGGAGCAAGATCTTTTTCCCATCGAATCTCTGTGAGGCTCCATCCATGTGAACTCTAGAGTTCAAATTTTGTCTCAAGGTTTCAGTATTTTTGAATGGTATTCATTGTTCCTATTTTCTCTCATTTTATTTCTATATATTTTCTTGTAGCTTGTCGTTTAATTTTATGGAACCAGTAGGGAATTTATCCCCTCAAAATGCAGACCAAGGTCTGAATATCTACAACAACATGACGCTAATGTTCTAGTTTATAGGTATGGGTTGCATTGTTATAAATTTTGTATACACATTTTATTTTCAAAACATTCATTCTCTATTAATATAACCATGCTTAAATCTATGGCTACATGTATTAATTCCTATGGACGACTAGTTCAAGGAGTCAAGTCAGTTCCACTACTAATTCCTTTCTTCTCTGTCTATAGGTCAGTTGCAATCTTGCCACCCATGGATACTTTGTCATCGAGTTTTGGCATCAGGGTTTATTTGTATCGATTTTATGTGGTTAATTGTTTATTAAAGCGTGGATCTTTTAGTGGTTTGTCCTGGGAGGTAAATTTTAAAGGATTATCGCCATTTTGGCACTGATCATTTCGCGATAGCTCAATTATGTATTGGTAACATTTGAGTTAGGAAGGTAGTTGAGCCCCATGCCCCTAGAGCATTATTTGTTATCAACGCTCCATGTATATATTGGATTAGAGCTTTGTAAAAATTATTCTTATATA
>APFE031719993.1:18187-39049 GCA_000404065.3 Pinus taeda
ATATATAGAAAGGTTTTATTATATACAAAAGGATTAGAGAAGTTCTCGATACTCTATTGTGGTTCATTATTAAATGTTAATGACATATTTGCTACTGCATATTATATTTGAAAATTTTGTACATTACCTATCATTTCAGTTGTGATTTCATAGCTAAAGTAAATAAATTCTTCTTCATTGTTTTGGCTATTTGTGTGCGACCATTGTGCATAACCTAGCATATACATTTACAGTTCTAAGACTAGATCTCACTACAGTTTGCTTATTGTTTAGTTCCATAATTACAAGAAATCACCTCATACCATGTTCCATCTCACCTATGACTATCACTCTATCTACCATAATACTATATTCTCTTCTGGACCAAAATGGGTAGTGCTTGAATGCCATAAAGGGTCCAACAACTTAGGCATTTTATTTAAAATTACTTCATGCTCTTTAGTTCTATTTTTTTTTTCAATCGCTCTAAAAATCCAAGTATGTTTTGGGTTTATAATTTCTTTGAACTCACTAAAAATTGTGTTAATCATGTCATGTACTTTCCTTACTTTTACTGTACTCAAATGCGTGACTTAATACCACGTATGTCCACATATGTCATCACAAAAAATATTAATCTTCCCTGAAACTATAATTTGTTTTTTTTGAAGGAAACAAACTACATTGTGGAGTTAATTCACTCGGGAAAACACACTTTCCTCCCGACCATGAACTGAATCCCCTAGTTCCCCCCAAGTTGAGATAAAGGCACCAATGCTTGTTTTAGATTACATTATTAAGCCCGACAGTAGTTACAACTTCAACACTCCTCTTAAATAAGGAGGTATTCATAATGACTCAACATGATATTCTGAAGTTGAAATATTCATATAAGAAAGGATCCAGATTGATAAGCATCAATGATAGTTTACGTTATCATAGCCAACATTGTGAAAATACCAAGGCCTTATCAAGTACACTATCTCTCCACTAGATCAGAGCACAATGTTGGGATGCATAAATTTGGACACCATCGCCTTTCAAGGCACATAGCCCACCTGGGTGATCCCAAGGTATGACCTCACATGACCATTTCCTAATCTAAAAAAAAGTACATCCTCCAGACCATTCCTTACCAAGTCCATGTATCCAACGTAGGATGTTAATCCTAGTCAGCCAATATACATGACTTAAGAATGCACGCCCTTGATGCTTATCTAATCTACCATTTTCCTTACTGGTGTTCATGCACTATACTTATGACTATTATTCATGGCCATAATATGTGACACATGGAGAATGCAGTGTCCACCCTCACTCCCTCTCAACCACGGAAGAGATCCTCACTCCCTCTCAACTAGGGAGGAGACATCCACAAGTCTAAGCTTGTCTAAAAAATACCCATCCTTTACCAAAGGAACACCATCAATGCATCGACTACCTGCTTTGTCTATGGAGACATACTGATGCTTCACGACTTCATCTTGCATCAAGTCATGAATCATAAAGTGCTTCAGTTTTCCTTCTTCTCTGTCAATCTTCATGTAACCTTGATTAATTGAATCCAACATGTCATCAAGTAGTTGATCAAATATTTTATGAGGCCAAATGTCTTAGCCAAATGTGCATGCCTTCACATCTTTCCATACAATTCCATTCCATGTTTTTTCAAGAAATTCTAAATAGAGATGACTAATAGTAGTGTCAACAATAGTTATGCCAATGAAGTGTACAAAAATTTGAACCAATCAGTGGTTGGATCAAAAACTCGGTGATGTTGCCATATATGTAACTAACCTTCTAGGTGATAAATATCTTTTGACTTTCTGCTCAATAACCTAATATATCTGATCATGTTTTTCCTCTAACTCCCTATGTAGATAATGCTTCTTAATCTAGGATTCCCCTTTTGAGTTTGGTTTGATTGCTGATTGCAAGATCCTTTATGATCATGAGGCTCCCTCTACATGATAGGAGTAACCTTTCTCATCTGAAGTAAGAGAACTCCTTCCTTTTGATTAATAGAAACTTCCTTTTGATGTTTGCTTCCATGTTGCTTTTTAATTGACTGTCTTCAATTCGTACTATTAAATTGCCTGCTCTTCTTGTAGAACAAACTTTGCTACGCCCCTTTAATCCTTTTGTCTACTTTGTCAAAATCTAGTTTTGCTTCCGAAATGCTAGGTTTTGGTAGTATTCCATGATGCATGAGGCCAACTTATGTTCACTGAAATCGAAATGAATATCATGCTAGAGAGAATTTTATAATTCTGCACATTGACCTTGACTCTGTTATTGTTTAGCTTCTATTATCAACTTGTAGTCCTTGCTGCTAAAAGAGATGATGACTGCTTCTAAATCTTTATGATGAAATGAACATCTTAACTGAAACTATATTCCTTTTCTAGAATAATGTGTAGACAACTTTGATGACTCTATATCTTCAAAACCGTATGCTTCCTCTTAAATTTGATACCCATGACTTTACAATTTGTGAATCCCAAAAATCTTCTATCCTCCAAATACAACTGTAATTAATACTCTAAGTGCCATCTTCTAATAAGAAATGAAAATCAAACTTGCTTGCAAACCTAGTACTTGCCATATTATTTAATAGTAGAGGTCCTTATTGTCTTTAACCTTGTGTTTCTTTTGACTTCTTCATCTTCTACTATACATGCTTCATTGTTTTCCTTCCTTTTGTTGCTTTTAATATTCTTAGAGTTCTTAGGACAATATCTTTTCAAGTGTCCATATTCATGGCAACTAAAGTATTGAACTTTGGACACATCTCAATTTCCATGAGGCTTGTTGTTGTATTTGTGATGAGATCCAAATCTTCGAAATTTTCCAATCTTCTTCGATTTAACAACAAATGCTTGAGAGTTTTCATTATTGGGTTCAATATCATCTTTAGCCTTCAACCTTGTTTATTCTAGAACACATAGGGCCAGAAGTTCTTCAAAATATGGATTATCTTTTCTTGCATAAATACCTTATGCAAAACCATCCCACGCTGGAGGTAAAGCATTGATTACATATGTGATTAATCTAGAATTAGATATGGAAGTTCTTGAAGTTGATCCTTTATTTTTGATATTTTCATAAAGTATGAAGCCACATATTCATATTTTGTCATTCTTGTTCCATAGAGTTGATTCCTTAGAGATATCCGTTGATCGGTAGTATTGACAGAATATAATTTGACCAATTTATCATAAACTTCTTTGGATGTGGATAAATCTAAAAAAAGGGGATAAGGTGATCCTTGATAGACTCAAAGAGAATCCTTTGAGCTCTAATTTCTCCCTTACTATATTTGGCCAATTCTTGAGGATTGTTCTTGTTTGGGACTAGAATATTGCCATCAACAAATTTCATGACTTCACTTTCTTTGAGAGCTAAATCAATTCTCTTTTTCCAAGCCTTGAAGTTAGAAGCTCCATCAAGTTTGTTACCTTCCTTACAAATGGATGTCAACTGGTTGGGAGGATTAGAGTATGAAGAGTACTTACTTGTCAAAGGAGTAACTCTTATAAAAGTGGCTTCAAGAATGTTGATGAGTAAGTGAGAGATGATGATATTTCCAAGAGCCTTCAACAATGTTTTTAAGAGAGTGATTGTTGCTATGAGGAAGTCTTCAACAATATGATCTTCAAGCCTTTCTTTATTTGCTTTGATGGAGAGACAGATAATTGTTGCAAGAGTGTCTTCAAAATATGCCAACAAGTTGTGATCTTCAAGTTGCCTCCTTTTACCTTAACTCTGATACCATGTTGAGAAATGAAGTGCTAAAAGATAATGCTTCATTTCTCTTAACTTGATAATTACTAGTGAATGTTAGTTGGTTTCTTATTACCTATATTATCTTCTTCATTGAGAAATTATGCAAACATGCAAAACATAAAGATCACAAGAAAAGAAGAGACACCAAGATTTAGGCTCCAAGCCATGGAAAAACCCCACAAGGGGGAAACTCAACAATCCTTCTCTTATAGAATTTGGCCAAATGAGATATCCAAGACCCAAGACCCAAGACCAAGACCAAAATTGCCACAAAGATCCCAAGTCAACCCTCCTCCAAGTCTCTTCCAACAAGTCAAAGTCAACGAAAGTCAACACTAGTCAAATCCTCTGAAATCTGGTCAAAACACAGAATTTTCCAACCGTACAGTGAAGGCCAAATTTCTGTCGTGTAATTATCACACAGTTCGCACATAATCTTCGCACTTGTGAGCATAAACAAAAAACCGAAATTTTATCTCTCCTTTGACTTCCTTCTCTCTCGTTTGACTTCGACTCTTTTTCTTCTTGATTAGGCACAAAAATTGATGATAAATGTAATGAGTGAGTGAATGAATTCAAGAGTTCAAGTTGACTCTTATATATAGTTTTCCAAGAGGGTTGAATAGCTACCACATAGGCCGACTTGTCCAAGGAGGGCCGACTTTTTCTTTTTCTTTTCTTACAAAAGTCCAAATGGGACTTGACTCAAATACAATTTCTTTTTGACTCTTTTGACTCTATAACCATGAAGAACATGCTTTGACCAAAATAAAATATAATAATGAATATAATAAACACATCAATGATTGTTTTACATTTCATTATAAAGACTAATACTAGTTACAACTTCAACACTATTTCCATTTTTAGTTACTAATTATCTAATATAATTTTCCAAATCTTTGATAATTGATTTATTAAATCAATAGGCTATTTTTTTTTTGTAGTGGGGGTTTAATGTCTTTTTTTTGTGTTTGTTGTGCCTTAGGTTTGAATTTTGCAGTGTTCCACTTCCATTGCAAATATTTCAAAGGTTTTGGACCCATTTTTGTAGTATGGGGAACTAATAGATGACAACCGACAAAAACTTTATTGCAAATTATATGGCTAGCACATGATAGGAGGGGTTTCTAGGTTGAAATTCCATCTAGCTAAAATCCATGGCAAAGAAATTGGGATTTGTAAAGAATCTATCGTAGAGGTTATGAGAGTTGTGCATGATGCACTTCATGAAAACGAAATAAAGAATGTAGAGGAAACTGCAAGTAAGGCCAAACACGTAGCTAAAGCTTCAAGGCCATTTACCACTAAGGGTAGTGGGATGAGCTCCATGGATACACTTGCTGAGAGATATTCATCATTTTTTGTTTCACAAACCGGAGCTGGAGCCTAACCTTCCATCAAATCAATGATTAAAAAAATAATAGGTGAAAAGCAAAAAGAAGATAGGGTTATGGGGAGGTGTCTTTTTGGGAGTGACTTACGTCTTAGCATCACAAAAGCAATCCATTTTGGCAGCGAATATGTGATGCCATAATTTTTGTTGGCCCAAGGCATAAAGTGCTACATATAAAGAATTGTGGGGGCCAATTCTTCAAACATAAAAGAAGGACATGCTTCAGTGGAAGACCAAACACACTTGTTAGAAAGACATAATTTTCACTGCTTCTCCATTATTTAATTCGTTTTCAGGATTCAAAATACATTTTGGGAGGAGAAAAAACAAAAAGTGATTTTTCACCGAGAGTAAAAGGCCTTTTAGTTTAATTAAGGCTAATTATGCTTCCCACACAATTTTGGAAGGTTGTTGAGCTTTACTGGGAAATTGGTTTATCACATTGAATGTTAGTGTAATAATTGGTTCTATGCTTCCTCATTTGAAAGGACTTGCATAAAAACAAGTCATTTGCTATTTTTTGTGGTAAACAAAAGAAGAAAGCCATGTCAAGGTTCTTCAATCTAGTGGCTATTAAAATCCAATTTCAAAGGGAAATACATTACATGTTACAATGAACATATTCACTAATAGTTTTAGGAAAATAACAGGTTGGTTATGTCCATGGTTGGTTGTTGTGTTTAAATCATCTCTTAAAAGGGTTACACCCCTTCCTTCGATTGAATTTTTGTGGGGTTGAATGCATTTAAAATATAGAAGTAATTGTCATTGTGTGTCACTTTACACCTCCACTTACCCATGCAACTCTTTTCTTGCATAGGGTCTTTGGTCTGCTACTATTAAATACAATATACTATAGAATATTGGGTAGCATATCTACAATAATATTATCTTTATACTCTTTGCAAAATGTGGGATGTGAAGTTTGTTTTTTTGGGCACTGAGGTTAGCTACCTTTCTAATGTGGAAATGGAATTATGCATTCATTTGTTAAATGGGAGAATATAAGTGACGTTGAGAAACTAGACATAGTTTAATAATTCTCAACTACACAATTTAAGAATTGACATAGGGGATGCTTTGCGAGATTAATCAATTATAAGGTTGTGTTCAAACACACTTTGAGAGAAAAGGAATTTGATTACTTGAGGATTTTTTTACTTCCAACTTAGTTCAAGCTCTAGTTGCAAATCCATCTCTGAGACAAGCTAATGATATCATTGCAGACAATTTGGTAACTTTACATTCCAATTTTGTGATCTACTTGAAGGTTCGCTATTGTGTTTACTGTAAAGCATCTCCTAAAATATTTGTTGCACATTTCTCCAAACGAATCTTTGTAGTGCTAAAAGAATTTAAATTATAGAAGAGGCCCTTGTAGTGTGTCACTCTTCATGGTCCTTGTCTATCAGAACAACTCCCTTTTTATTAGAGTTGTAGGGTCTTTAGTGTCTTAGTGTTCAATACAATCTAGTACAACATAAGATAGTGTAGCATACTTGAGCTAATTTTTGCTTTTTACTCCCTGCAACATGGGGCATCTAAAATTTGTTAAATGGAATATTATAAGTGATGTTGAGCAAGTAGAAATAATTTGAACCAAGAATAATGAGGATGGTATATGCTTTGTTAGATTAATCAATTATAAGGTGGAGTTTCTACATGCATTATGAGAGACAATTTGAACTCAGGCCTTCCAACTTAATTCAACCTCTAGCTGCAAATCCATCATTGAGCTAAGTCAATGATACCATTAGTAGACACTTTTGGTAGGTTCATAATCCAATATTTTGTGATATACTTGAGGGTAGAACTCTTGGATTCAACTCATAATATCTTCAAGAACCATGCATGAAAGGGTGCATGCAAATCAAATGGGTTATTGAAAATTGCAATTTCCTTGACTAGGAACTTTTTTATATTAAATGATCCATAATAAAAAGAGGTATTGCCTATAGTTACTAAGAATTAGGATCTTTCACCTTGAAGTACTTAAAAAAGTAAGTGTTTCTTATTGTATTGACATTCATCTTCCCAATAGTATTCAATATAATTTGTAGATGATGATATAAATAGGATGTATATATGATGTGAATTCCAATAATTTGTAGTGATCTACATGATTTGTTGCTAAAAATGTACCTTTTGATGTTAATATAATGTGCAAAGCCAATTTGCAAACTTCATCCTTCATGTCTTGTGCACCTAGAAAAAAAATCAAGGGCATTTAGAGAAAAATGGCATTTCCCTTATTATACTCCCTCTCACTCTCGTTTCCTTCATGGTTTTCTTGTTTGTGTCCTCTTTGATATATATTTTTTTCTCTATTTCTAGCATTCTACTTTTCCCTATCATTTGGTTCATCATACCTCAAATGAAAAAAAAAAGTTGTGCTGGATTTTTCTTTTCCTTGCATTGCCTTTACTTCCACTTCATGCCTTTTTCTTGCATGTCTTTTGTACAATGATCATCATCTGGGATCTAGGTTTCTTATTCCTCTTTATTTTCCTTGTGTTGTAGCACCTAAATTTTAATCTTAATCTCTTCTAATTGAACTTTTGTCCCTCCTATGCTATATAAAATAAGGGTAATTTTTAGTGAATTATGAGGTTAGCTAGAATATTTTTTTGTATTACTATTGTACTAACTTCATATGAAGTTAAGGGCTCAATGTTCAGTATGTGTTATATTATTTGCATGACTAGCCCATTGTTTTATAATTCCGATCAAGAAACTACAATTGTATTTTAATCGAACATTAGTAGATTGGGGGTTTATTGATGTCATGGAATATACATATTGTAATGTAACAATGTAAATATATAATGCACTGAAAATCCTTTTTGATTTTCTTGGCTTTGGGTTTACTAGGTTAAATCTCTCTGTTAAATGTGTGTGTATGTCATTGCATCTTTTATATTTTGATTGATAATATGTTTGCAACAATTAGTTATACTATGATCCAAGATGATTCGTACAACCAATTCAATTGATGGTATTAAATTCTAATGAAAATGTTTCCATATTGAAGAGGTCATTAAGAGTTTTCCAATGCAATTTAAATAGTCTCAAACATACATCATATGCAAAAGTCATGACCTTCAAGGATTGACGCAAGACATGGGTAGAGATTAATATGTGGTACACCTAGCGGTTGGCACATGGCACATCTAGAGGCTAAATGTGTAATAGTGACATGTCGACACATGGCCCACTCACAAGTTATCACGTGGTACCAAAAACGCTAACATATGGTCGAATGCAATACTATCACCTGGGGCCACATGGACCAACCTGAGGCTACCAAGTGGACCTTCTAGAAAGCCTACATGACCCTAGTCTTATCTCTTGCATTGTTGATGGAATATTCCACATGTGTAATTGGATGACATAATTATTAGTAGGTCAAACCCATGTGGAGATGTGGGTGCATATGTTTTACTTGGCAAATTTGGTTTAATTTGTATTTGTTTGAGCTAAGGTTTCACGTGGCTACTTTGTAAGTAATGTGATATTAATTATATTTCAAAAAGTTATAAGTGGATAATTTATATACCAAAAAATAATGTAAAGTCAATGTGGTGGATATTATATTCCACAAAATCATGTAACAACAAGATTCAAACCCATGACCCAACCCATATAAACCATATGACTTACCACTAAACTACAACTTGGAATTGTGATATGTTATGCATATAATTACTTTTAAAGTGTAATTTTCATTAAAGTTTTGGAGAATAAAGAACATGTAGCATTTTATTTGTGGGAAAAAGACAAAGGAATTTATCCAACAATGCTTTTTTCTTCCTAAAATAATTTTGAAGATGACTTTTTTACAGATTGAATATAATTTTGCATGTAAGAAGATATTTTTATGTATTTTGCATCATTTTAATCCATTAGTTACTCATTGGAAGCAAAGTTCGAGATGTAGTGTATGAGGGGTGAACTCCATTAACAACTTGTTGATATTGCTATTCTTTATTAATGCTTATTCTCCATTATTTTTGTCAATTTAATTGCTCATTAAATTTTATTAAGACCATTTAATTAATAAGTTGCAAGAAATTACAGTCAGTATAACGCTGCCAATTTAAGTTTTAATTTCAGATCAAGTTGGTATCCGAGTGAGGTTGATCAAGGATTTGCAAGCATTGGTGTTGAATATTAACTAGGTCTAAGTTCAAGCATGAAGAAGGATCACATGAAGACTTTAATCTCGAGAGTGGTATGAGACAAACATTTCCATGAAAAGTAATAGAACATGAAGGAGAAGAAAGTCTCATCGAGTCTGAAAGAGCTTTATGGAAAAATTTTCTTGACATGAAAACGGTGGTGGAAGAATTGTATAAAGAATAGAGAAAAAATAGAGAATGCCCAAACCAAGTTAAAGATAAAGGAGCCTATGGCATCCCTCTTCAAATTCCCCATCCTCTCCTCCTCCACCTTCATCTCCATCTAGAAAATGGAAACCAAAGAAGATTGTTTCCAAATTACCTTTCTTAAAATTAGATGCAAATTTTGATTTGCCAATGCCGAATAGTGATTTGATGTAGAAAAGATATATAATTAGATCAGGTGGATTAAGTTTGCTGCAAACTTCAAATAATTATGGACGAATGACCAAAGTTCAATTAGATACTCTTTGACTAGGATGCACAACAATGATATGGTGGGAGGGCAAGGTTCAAGAATATCTTCATATGAAAGGTAAGCTGACACATTCTTGCTATGAATTTACAATTGCATTAAAGAAACAATTCTATCTATTAGGATATATTCAACTAGTATTAATGAATTGGTAGAATCTAAGACAAGGTATAGGACAAAATGTACAAGATTATATTCAAGAGTTTAGGAAGAGAGCATTAACATTGAGCATTGCTCTTTATACACAAGAAACTCTTTTGAAGTATATTGGTGGGTTGCAAGGTTATTTGAGGCATACTATTTTTATGTTTAACTCACCTAATCTTGATGAATATTTTGCCTGAGCTTTTGGAATTGAGTCAAGGGAAAATAATGTTTATGAGAATGTGTGGAAGAAACCAATTCATCTGTCTACACACAATAACAAAGGAAAGGGTAAGGTGAAAAAAATAATTACAATAAATAAAGAAGATGAGAAGCCTTCATGTTCACATTGCAAAAAGGACGGACATGATAATGTCATGAGTTGGAAACTTCATCCATAACTAAAACCAAAGTATTTAAAAAATAGGGAGGGTAATAAGAAGACCACTGCTATAGTCCAATAGGACCTTGGATCAGATTTAGGTAATGAAACCAAGATCATGTCCATGGGGACACTGCTAGTTCTAGCTCAAGTATTTTTTTTCGAAATTATGAAACTATGCATGATGAAAGGAAAGAAATTGAGCTATTTCACATTAGGGTAATCTCAAAACATACAAATATTGATACACTCTTTGATGGTTGTTCACAAACTAATCCTATTTTTGAAGAAATTATTAAAACATTCAAACTTAAAACTAAGCTTCATCCAAAACCAAATTCTTTACGATGAATATGTGAAATGCTACGTTACAATTGTATAAACAATGCAAACTTAGATTTACAATTACAACCAATTTCACTTAAGTTACAAATGTCTAAACAATGCAAATTTTTATTTTCAATTATACTCAATTTCATTAACGAGGTAGAGTTAGATATTGTACATCTTCATATTTGTGGGATTGTTTTGCAAAGTCCATATTTGTATGACAGGAAAGCTATATTTCTCAGGGAGGAGAAAAAGTATATTCTTATAAAATATGGGATTGAGTATATCGTGAGAGTCCATAAGAAAAAGACCAATTTGTTTTCTTGCTACCACAAGAAAGATGATGGCTTGTAAATACTAGCAAAAGTTTTGTACCCATGATTGTAAAAGCCAATGAGGATGATAAATACAATGCTTTCAAATGATGTGATGAGAAAAATAAAGATGAATTAGTTAATATTGTTTCTAACTATGATGAAGTGTTTTAGGAATCTAAAGGATTGTCTCCCAAGATAAAGATACAACATGAGATCCAATTGCAACAACATTCCCCTTTTCCTGACATTAGCATGTATAGGCTATTGTTGGATATCTTGAAATTGATGTCAAAGTGAGTGCAGGATGTCATAGTGAGTGCGGGATGTTAAAGCAGGTGTAGGATATCGTCACAACTACAGGACACTTTCATTGATGTCCTTGGTATGCTGACATGGGTGAATGAGATGATGCATTGATAAAACCTTAGTTCCAAGGTTTATATTCCCTCGACGATGAGCACACCCCACTTATGTTGAGGCTTTTTATGATGCAAATCAATGGATTTTCCTTGGATACCCTCGCCGTTGGATTCTCTTCGTCATGTTAATTCTGACCATGTGTGGAGCATTTTGAGAGCCCTCATGATTTGAGAGATATGCATGGTCAAATATAGTGCGCCCTCATTGTGGTCAAAAGCCCTAAACAAGTGATGATGTGGCATCACATTATTGGTTAAATGATGTGACAATGAAAATGACGTCTGGTTGTGATTGAAGGCTCCAACAAATGGCTGGTGTGGCAAATTATTGAAATCATAAATTCAACATGAACTTTATTAATATTTCCTACATTCAAGTTGGTCCAAAAATTTAGAGGGAAATCAGAATTCAAATTTCAAAATTATAAAAATCCCTCCAAAATAAATTTTGAACTTCCCTCCTAAGTTGGCTCTCTAAAATTTTAAATCTTTCTTATAAAAATGAGTGTTCAATCTCCATCAAAGGCATCAAGGATTCATATCATTCGTATTGTTAACTCAGATATTGTGGTCTTGTGGAGTAGAAAGACATCTAACGAGAAGGTTGATTCGGTGATGGGATTTTGGGAAATATTTTTGTTTGTCTAGACCAAGGGTTTCAATTTTCTCTGAAGTTTTCTTTGCAGGTGATCTCTATTTGAGGATTGGAGCATACACTTCTGCACAGGATTCACAGAATTTTGTTGTGCAGATCTGAAGCATGTCATGTTTCCCTATGGCCTAGTAGCATTCATATTTGCGGCTTAGTGAAATTTTGAGAGAAGTTCATATGATGTGAGTTTATATCACATTTGAAAGATCTACAAACACTTACCTGGAGTAGAGCACTTCTAAAACACTTTTTTTGACAGAACAAACATTTAAAGGGTTAACGGGATGCATTTTTTGATGTGATTCGATTAGGTTGGAATTTGTTTACAGATTTCCTTGTCACCTTTGAAGTTGAACTCGATCCATTCTATGTGGTCCAATACAACATATTTGTGACATACAAATTAGGGATGTGTTCTTAAGGGTTTCAATATAATCATGTAGTTGTTTTTGTCGGAATTTGATTGCTTGGTGAAGGGCTGCTATAGGTATCTATGGCCATTCTACTTTTTCTTTTGAAACAAATCGAAGTTCAATGTTTGAAGGTTGGCTTGTCTTGAATTCAACATCACAAAAATCTGAGGATAGATTATTGACTGACTTTGAAGACTGAGTATAAAATATAAATTATTCAGATTTTAAGGGAGATTCAAGGAGTAAAACTAGCATGCAATCCTGTACGAACTTGTACCCTAAATGAATAATCCACTGTGACAACTCCAAGGTAAATACAACATGAATATTGTCAACTCCTGTGTCGTGGTATTTTCACTCAAAGAACCTGGTAAGGATGTCACTAGATAGTGTTGAAGGAAAAAATAATAAGATCTGTAACAAATTCTCTGGGCATCATGGGTGGTCTAAAATTGCAGTTTTGAAGCTCTTTTCTGCAACAAGTTTTGAGCCTATTTGAAACAGTCACTTCTAGTCTCCCTATCCAAGTTTTTACATGATTACATTTTAGTGAAACCATTCACATCAATACATAGTTGTGGCTAGCTATATATGGCATGCTTAAAAGGAAAGATCGATCATGTGTAGTCCTATATTGTTGAAATCAGTGATTAGAGAAATTTTGAGGTAAAAATGGGTCTCAAAACAAAAATGCACACCAAAAATCAACTTTATTGATTATGTCAACCATGCGGGATGATTCACCATTTTTGGAGTAAAAAGGTAAAAAGATAAAAAAGAAAAATTACTTTTTGAACTCATATTTTCAATTTATCTCCCTATGATTTTACTCAAACTTCAAGTGGGCGCACTTGTTGGATGCATAACCTAATTTTTCATCCAAGGAATATCCATGTTACATACTTTTGATGGACATTGGCACATAGTTCTAGCTTTCTCTCACTATTGTATGTGATCGCTTGCAACGTATCCAAGACACTCAAGTTTGGTTTCTTTGTTTTAGTTCCCTGCAATTTGGCCACAATTTTGTATTTCATCTCTTCTGGTTCATTTTCCTTCACAAGTATTATTGGTATTTGAGTTTTTCTCCCCATGTTGGGTTTTGTTCATCTGGGTGGTCTAATCCTATCCTAATTTCCATCCCCTCCTCTCTGAGTCTCCTTTTTCCCTTCACCTATCCCTTAATTTCCCCTTGGTATCTTATCCTATGTTCATGGTTAGGCCATTTAGTCGGCTCATTATCTTTCCTTTTTCCCCCTCCACCTCAAGCTCTCAAGCTTTCCTCTCGCTATACTCTTACCCTCTCTACTCATTTCTTTGATTTCTATGTAGCTCCTCCCACTCTTACATATTTTGTGGTCTACATTGATATCAACATGGTTAGGCATCTCCTAGTTGGGCTTGCGGTAGGAGGGGGCACCCTGGTCCCACCTCCTCTCAAAATTTCAGTCCCCTCTTTATTTGGAGCACCCATGCACAGTCATCTGCTAGAGCATCCATGGAAAGGTACAAGGATATCATCCCTACAGCTCTCCAAAGGGCAATATATGATGTGGAAGAACAAGAAAGACGATCTCAAAGTTACATTCCTGACACACACGTGGAGTAGGAAACTAGAGATTGGATCCCATATTTTGTGAATTCTACTAGAGATAGAGTTTTCACCTACATGCAAACCATAAACCTATATTGGCACATTAAGACTCTAGTGGGAAGAGTCCTTGCAGACAAGGCTGACACTTAGTGGTAAATCATCATCTACATAGTAGATCTAATGGAGAAAGTGGACACAATCAATAGGAAAATCACACTTCTAATCAAAAGAATGATAGGCATGGACGTCTCTAGATCAGAATTAGATGGAGAGCCTTAACCTAAGTTAGGAGGACAACCTTGCAAAATGAAAGCTTACAAGGCACCTCTTCAAACTAGCAACATAATTTTCATTAGTTTTGCTATTTTTTCCAATTTATCTTATGTTTTCTATGTAGCACTACTTGCATTTTTTGTCCTGTCAGGTCTTTAGATTATGAATAGTATATTTCAAAATTTTGTGTCATGCTACTTGTCTGGTTTCCTAAGCAACACAATATTAGAGACAATTGTTAATGTAAGCCCATGTTTCTAGTAGTAATTTAAATATTCTGATTTTATGAGAAAAAAAAAACAAAATATAAAAATAAATAAAAAATAAAACAAAAAAATTAAAGTTGTGTGATCTCTGTGCATTTAGTTGTATGTGCGAGTGGGGCAGGGTGGTACACTTTGTACGACCAGCTTCCAGACCTACCATAGTGGGTGGAGGGGTGATGCATGAGGGTGAAATGAGCTATACGATTGACTACCAAACTAGCTCTATGGCTGGAGGGACAATGCTCGAGGGGGGTGTGAATTGTGTGATCGACTGTCAAGTTAGCCCCTTGGGCGTAAGGGCATTTCTCGAGGGAAGCATGGGTTTTGTACCTAGTTGCCAAGCCAACCTCATGGGTAGAGGAGGGATGATCAACATCGCCCCTCTTCCCATGGGACCGACTACTATCATCGCTCCTCCACCCATGTAATTGACTGAGCAATTGACTGCATAGTGTTGGCGATGCTGGGCATTGCCCTCCCTCTATCCTTATGCAAAAAATTAAAAGACATATGTTAGGAGTGGGAGAGGGAAATGTCAGGGTCAGCGTAGTTTCCAAGCGAACTTAGTGGGAACAGGGGCAATGTTGGGCATCACCCTCCCTCACTTCCCACATTCATCACATTTTATTTTCATTTTAAATTTTTCTTTATAACTTAATATATAGATATATGGTTCATGAACTCCGAAGATGAATGAGTGGTATGTCTAGGAAAACACAATTCCAGGTAGATCCACCCAAAGGGATCACTTTTTGTTGGCTTAATCATGTCGTCTAACCACAAGAGTGTCAAGGAAAATTGAACTTGTGACCTCCCAATAACGAGGTGCTTTAATGATGGGCACTCGACCAAATGAGCTAACGTTTGCCACTATAATTTAAATAATAATTTTAGTTAATTATTTATTTTATAAGTTAAAAAATATCTTTTAAAATTTTAATTTTATTTTTTTATAAATAATTTAATCATTTTTAGAAAATCATTTAAAAAATTTTATTTCTTTTCTTTTTTTGTTTCAATTTAATTTATTTAATTTACTTTTAAATTTTTTTTATTAATTTGTATTTTTTATATTTTTTGTTATTTTATATTTTATATTTTATATTTTATATTTTATATATATTATATATATTTTTTTTGTGGGGGTTTTGTATTTCTAGAGATAAAGTTTATTTATTTATTTATTTTGATTTTGTATTTTAGTTATTTTTTCACTTTATTTTTTTTTCTTAATTTTATTTTTTATGAAAAATTAGTGTTTTTCAATATTACAAAAAGAAGGTATTTTAATTTTTAATTTTTAAAATTTGTTCCCCCCTTGAAAACATAATATATTTACAATTTTTTCTCAATTTTTTTTAATGTAAACTATAAAAAAATAAATAATTAATAATTAAACAAAAAATATGTAATGCCACTTTTAGATTCATAGTCGATTTAATGTTTTTATATATTTGTTGGTATCAATGGTCAAGGTTGTGATGTCATTTAATTGGTAATTCAACCCCCAAAATAAAATAAAATAAAATAAAATAAAAGTTAGACAAATTTGAAAAACACTTCATAATAATAAAATAAAATAAAATAATATCTATTTTTAAGGTCATAGCCAAGCCAGATACCAAATTGATAAGTATTAAAGAAAAAGGTAGACAAACTTTAAGTACTGAGTTTTAGGGCTTGTTGTAGTCATGATATTTGCTATTTAATGCCATGGTTGAAAAATGTTTGAATTTTAACCCTAAACAATAAACATGGTGATGTTGCATCACCACCTTTGCATTTCAACGTGTTTTTTCATGTTTTTCATAGTCATAATATTTGGTCTTTGATGCCATGATTGAAAAATGTCTGAATTTAACACTAAAAAAGAAGAAGAGAGGTGATGCCACATCACCACTTTGCATTTCAACATGGTTTTTTTATGTCTTTTGCAGTCATGGTATTTGATTTTTGATGGCATGGCTAAATATTGTTGGAATTTTAACACTAAAATAAAAAAAGGTAATGTTGTGTCTCCACTTTTTAAATTTGACATGATAATCATGATTTGATGCACTCTCCCAAAAGAGAGAACTCAGTAAAGTTCTCATTAAGTTGGTGAAATTGTTTTGAGTGTTAGTTTGTGGCCTTAACTGACATTTTTTGGGGGTAAATACTAAAAATTCATCGCTTAAGCAGCACACCCCCCAATGTTCTTTTACGCTTGAATACCTTTCTAGCGATGCAATAGTCATGTCAATTGAAGCTCAGATGCATGCCTCTCGGAAGTTGACATATCATGATCGAGTACTATAATTCGAGAAGTTTCCACGTCAACCGTTGTTATTCATGAAAACGTAGCTAGCCATGTGGGTGCCATGAAGTAAAATCTAGAAGAGTTAACTTCTAACTCATACTCGGGGTTGAATGGGTCAAATTTGACTTCTAATTGGCTATTCGTTTGTGTTATAATCAAGATATAAGGAGGAAAAGGGGCTTGATTATAATGAAGTGTATTTTGTCCTATAATTAAGTAGAGTACTAAGAGTGGATAGAGAGAGGGCATAACAAAGAGATTTTTGTGTTTCATAGCAACCCACAGGCTACAAGTCTCACTCCTTTATATTCGCACCAATTCCATTTTAGAGAAAGAGAGAAGAGCAACCTCACCTGCCCGTTGAGTTTTCTCTCAAAAGGGTTTACCAGGTCATATCTTGATGTTATTGTGGTTTGCGAGTGATTGTTTTATCTATTATATATTTTCTTCATTTTATATATTGCATTCGTAAGCATAAAACAATTATTCAATAAATATGGAAAAATATAAGGAGAATTAACTCTCATAGTATAGACATTGAATATCTGTATATTTTTATAGATTTGTTGTGACAAATTATCTAGTGAAATATCTACAGAAGTTTATGGATTATATTGGTATTAGTATAGGTTTCTTTGGGTATATTGTGGGGAGTTTCATGGGATTATATTAGTTTAAGCATTAAGTTAGAAAAACCTCGCCATGATTGATGATTTAGTTTTAATAACCCTTGATATCTAGCAAATAATAGATTCAGAAGGTTGGAAGAGCACGTTGTAGATATTAAATGTAATTCAACCTCATGGAAAATTTAAAAAATGAGCTTTGAATCGAAGAAGACAAAGGTTCCAACTAAAAGGACACATCTCTCACATCCCTTAACTTAATGATTTCATTGTTATTAAGTGTGTATAAGTTTAATTTTGATTTAGTATGAGACAGATAGACATTTAATTATCAGTAGTTTTGCTGATAATCATGGTTGTAAAGTTGTTGTTTGTAAAGTTTTGATTAAGTTTTGAATTTATGAATAAAGACAAAAAATGGGAAATTAATGGCTAAGTACATATGGCTGAAAGAGGAAAAAGACTATAATTTATTTTAGTAAATACTATTATCCATCAACAATTCCTAGGCATCTAATTTGAATGATTAGATTTAATTCTTAAATTATGATATCGACCAATTAAATGTTTCGTAGAAGACATAGAGCTCTCTTCAGAAGTGGGAAACACGAGCACGTTAATGAGTAGTTAACTACCTGCCACCCATTGGTGAGGTTGACCTAGGTGGATATTGGTGGCCACCTTCCTATTCCACTTGAACCCCTATCATTCTTTCTTTTCAGTTTCTTTAATTGTAGCACAACTTACTATTTTTGGTAGTTTTTCGAGTCCTAAACTTCTGGAGCCATTTTGAGGGACTAAAAGACTTTTTTAGGTAAAAGAGAGAGAACATAAAAGTGTTATAGGAATTTGCATGTTTTCTTTCAGCCTCCTCTTTGAGAACTTCGAAACAAGGTATTATGATAGCCAAGTGGAGATCGTATGCCAAGGTTACGACCTCAGGAAGTTGATGTTCCAACTTACCCCAACGGGGCCCACAAGCTTTTGGTGCTTCATCTCCTAAGGTTAGGCTTTTTTATGTTTAGGGTGTCTCATTGTTTCTCAATGATAAAAAGGCCATCGAGCCTCATTGCAACACAATTAAGAGGCATGTAGCCACCATATGTCTTCTGAGAGATAAAACTACAATCGTCTGAGCTAGTTTATTTCTGTTTTTTATGTAAGAATATTTCAGTTCTTTGATATTAATGAAATGAAGTTTGATTTCTACTGCATCTATGTGTTTATGTCTATATTTGTATTCTGTTGCATTCCTACATAAGTTTGGATCAGTGGTATAAGAGCGTTATGCTTTTTCTCTATCTTTCTTTGCATGTCCCAAACGAGGTTACGGTATACGGAATTAGGGCTCAAATTGGCTGAATCTTTGCAAAAACAGCCTCGCAAACCTTGACGACCTCCCATGGAGGAAGAAAATAAATACAAGGGAGCAAGAGATCCCTTCAAAATATTGCTCAAAGAATCCCTCGAGCAATAAAAGAACATGATGATAGACAACTTTGCCCAAATACTTCAACGAATACCCACAAGTGACACATCTTCATCCAGTAACCACCCTGGAGGCGCCATTCCCTTTAAGGTACAAGTCAACTTTGACATCCCCATATTTGAAGGCTAGATAGATGTAGATACCATAGATAAAAGATCAAATCTGTTAGAAGGATGTTTTTTCGTTCATGACTTTTCCAATCGGGAAAATATTACTTTTACACTCCTCAAAACTGCCCCCCCACGTCAAGGAATGGTGGGAAACCTACTGTGAGAAGAGGGACAAGAGAGAACCCTCATTATTTTCAGCCACACCCACTTGGAATTATTTCCAAGACGCCATTAAGGAGCAGTGTTACCCTGTTGGGAGCTATAAATATAAATACATAAATTGGACCACATTGCGAGAAGGAAGGGACCAGGATGTTTTGAAGTTCACCAATATTTTTCATACCCTTCCCACAAAGTTGGGTATAAAGGTTTCTGAGCAGAATTTGGTACTCAAGTACTGCGACTATCTACACAAGTACATCCAAGATGAGATGGAGTTCCTAGACAATTCCTTGCTCATCAACACCTATTAATATGTTGTCAAGATCAAGTAGAAATTTAAATAGAAGGAGTAGGAATTTGGATCTACGAATCTAAAGCAAGGGAAAGGTGCCCCCAAACCACAGAACTAAGGACAAAGCCAAGGTGGGGAGACCTAGGACAACCAGTCGAAGTCGTAAGAAAATAACAACACCATGAAGACAAAGAAGGACATGGGAGAATGGTGTGAGTTCCATAAGAGCCCCACTCACAACATGAGTGAGTGTTGAGCCAAGGAATCACTAGTGGCCAAGCCGAAGGATTACGAATCAAATGCATGTTCTGACTTTGAGTCAGAACCTAATAAGGGGAATGACAAAGAGAAGAAAATTATTGATGTGGAGCCCAGTGCCACCATTGCCACCACCAAGATCCAAAATATTGAGCTTGAAGATCTAGAGGAGGGGGAGCGCCTCTTCCATTCATATATTTGGGTGAAGGGTTCTTCACTGCAGCTCATTATCGATAGTGGGAGCCAAAAGAACCTCATTTTTGTAGAGTTCATGAAGCGGATGGGCCCATTGACTACGTCACACTCGTAACCATATACCATCAAGTGGCTTCACCAAGGATGAGATCTCCGCATCAACCAACAGTGTCGCCTTCCCTACAACATCAAGCCCTTGATATATGAGGTACTGTGTGACATTGCTTCTCTTGAAGTTTGTGATGTATTATTAGGAAAACCATACTTGTGGAAGTTTCATGCTATGTATGTGTCTAGGCCTCACACTATTATTATTACTTTGGTCAATAAGTTATAAAGGATACTGAAGATAGCATTGCCTACCACCATCTCTTTGATATTTGTGAAGCAATGTAGTAAGATCATCTCTCATATGGGGAAGTTTGTCTTACTTATGTTTCACCCGCAAAGCAAGAAGAATATTGTGGCCACCTACATGGCCTCTAGATAGGGCTCCTCTGCACGACAATAGTTGATGGACAAGGTCATTGAGGAATACAGGGACATATTCTGTTAAACAGACATGGTGAACGAGAAACAAATAGAAAGATAAGCTTGCATTAAATTTTTATTAACAATAGATGTACATTTATAGTACAATATGGTGACCGTTTGGATTCACATCCCAAGGTCCCTTGGACTACTTAGTCTGTTTAGCTTCCACACTAACCCATTTAAGATTAGGTGTCCAACATTCCCCCCCTTAATCCGAAGGGTTATGTATGAGTCCAAGAAAAGAGCTGTAATACAAAATGTGCAAATATGCATGGCAGCACTAGGCTGAATGT
>APFE031720001.1:0-41424 GCA_000404065.3 Pinus taeda
GATTTGTATTTTCTTCTCTACTTACATACAATTTACACGTAATATGTCCACATATAACACATATCAATTTCACACAAACATAATAATAAAAAAAAAAATTACACACATCTCTACCTACATTCATAAAACTAATATAGATATATGTTAATCTAGCATTTATCAAATGTTAAAAGCCATCAAATATCTTTAATTCAAATTTTATATTTTAAAAATAAGTTTTTACATCAACATCGATATACTCAGGTATAACTAATTTTCACAGTGGTTTATAATGCGATTTTTTGAAAGCTTTTTTGTTGAGTTTTTCCGGCCAAAATCCGGTAGCAATTTATTGGAATCACAAGTTTGATAGCTAGTCTCTGCACAATCAAAGTGTCCCATGGATTTTTCAGGGTGCTGAATCCAAATATGCAGTTAAAAAACCATTTTAACTGCAACAAATCAAGATTTAACCTCAATTTCTTCCACGGATTCCATCACCGAAATCTCCAAAAAATCGCATTATAGACAACTCCATAATTTTCTCCTGATATTCCAAAGTTTATTGAGATTCACGAGGTATGGGCGTTTTAGGTCAAATAATTAAAAATATAAGCAATGAGGTAAGTCTGTACGTCTTCGGGCTATATAATATAATCCGACGAGATAAGATGATATTGCAGATTAATATTTTCTTTGTTTGATGATGCGCTTCAGTGACGTTACCTACATTTGTGTTGACTAGATGTAAGAGTAAGTACCAAGCCAAAAACACTTGGTGTGCACACCATGCAAAGGCGGCGGATTCAATATTTTTATATATGTGGGTGTACGATTGTGCTCTGCGCAACAATTGCGAGTCTTTGAAATCTGTACTGCGAGAGAACACTTTGAGTAGTTTGATCATCATGGAGATTTCATTTAAACTGATCACTGGTTGATTCAAACCCTTTGGCTCACATGTATTTCTCACTTATTTTTCTTCGGTGGAATCGAGTGAAGGGAATGATAAGCGGAAAGAGAAGGGCATAAAGAGCAAGAACCATTTCCTTTTCTCGGTAGGGTTTTATCCTCAACCTTCGAGAAGGAAAAGAGGCCGACCCCAAATTATAAGGAGGATGAATAAGATCAGAGGAAACAGAGCTAGCACCTGAAATTCTCAGATCGGGTAATAGGAATAGTAGGCCAACAAACAAGCTACGGTATAAAATAAAGCTTAGAAACAATCCATAGTTAGCTAAACAAGTCATTCACATAGATGATGTCCTTATAAAAAACTAAATCATCAATGAGAAACCTACAAAGTCTAAAAAAATTCTATAAAGTCTCATAATAAGCTTGCAATCCCTAATAAGAAAGGAAATAAATAGGTTGCCAAAGCAAAGCCCATGGAGAATGGAAAGAACAAGAAGTAGATATTAGACAAGTTGGATGTGTTATTCGAAGCTGCAAGTACCATTTTTGTCTACGTGTTTAAATCAAAAACTCAAATTTTGCATTTTGTTGACAGTCGGTTTGTCACATTGGTATACAGTATGAAAGTCGAGAGAGATGAGAATGCCCTTTTCAGCATTTTTCAAAAGCTTGACAGTGTCTCTGTCAGCGATTTTGAACATAAATGCATATTAATTAGTAAATGAAACCTACAGGAAAATTTCGATAACATGCCCGTTGATGATTTTTTCTAAAACAAAATAGAGACGCTAACATCTCTATTGTCAATGATATTCGAAAGGATTGACCTCTCTGTTGTGAGCTATATCTAAGATCAGAAAAACAGTAATGTTGATGACTTTCCTGTTAGTGATTTTTCCTGAAAATCATAGAGTAGCAGAATACATCCAGGGGCAGTGTTGATGAAGTAGACAGAGGAACTTGTTTTTTTGAAACAACGATGAAAATCTACAGAGGTACCTCTTCTATTTTCCAGCTAGAGAGTTGACCAAATCACTTTATTTTTTCCTAGATTTTAGTAGATTTGTTTTTTAGAAACAACGATGACAATCTGGTACCTCTTCTATTTTCCAGCTAGAGAGTTGACCAAATCACTTTATTTTTTCCTAGATTTTAGTAGATTTTCCTAGAGCTTTTCTAGGATTCATTAGATATTTTCAAAGATTACCTTTTTCATGCATCAACTTAAAGGATATTTTAAAATATCTCAGTGTTGTAATTGTGAAGATTCTATTATTTTGCAAATATTTATGTGAAACTCTACAAAGATAGTTTATGAATAATGAAACATGGTTGGAAATCATTTGAAAAATTACTTGTAGTCTGCATATGTTTGAGCAATCTTAAATGTATTTGCAGTGTTTGACGAGTAGCTAGTATAAAATTCCCGTGTTTCATTTCCTTATCAGTATTTCTCTGTTATTAATTGTCTCTTTCATGTTTGAATTGTTAGCTTAATGAGATTGGATTTCATTTGATGCTCTTCTCTTAAATTATCATCCATTAAATACTTCTTGTTCTCAGCTCTTATAAGCTTTATTTTCTCCCAGTTCATCTTTTTTTGAAATCTCCAAAAGGGTCAAAGGACATGTTACTCCCACGCTTTGTGAAATTTTCTTATTAGATCTGTGATTTCATTTGCTTGATAGCTTGACTCAATGCCCAATGGTAGGTTTTGAGGATCATCCAACCATATCATACCTAAACCCAAATCTCGCCACCTGAACTCAATTGTGAAAACATTCTACTAAAGTGACCATAAAGTAGTTAAGTTTTACGGAGAGATCCCCCTACAGGTTGAAGGGCAAGATTTCAACCTAAAAGTGTTTTGAGGTTACCTTAGGGTTTCTCCCTATAGCTAGGGTTTTCTCTTAGTGATAACAATATTGACATCCCCTCCTTAATATTTAGGTTAGTTAAAATGCTCGCCTCCAAACCCTCGACTTTCTATTCATCCAGATTCTAAGTGTTGGTCAAGAGAGTTTCCTTTAGATTATGTTAGATAATTTCCAAAATCTAGCTTCTTGAAGGCCACTTATCATCAAATATTTCTCGATTATGCTTTTTCGATATCTTCCATAAGACAAATCCTAGGGCAAGGATCCAAGCTCTGTTGACAATCAGGTTTTTAAATCACTTAAAGTGGAATAACTCTAGAGATTCCTTGAGAGGGTTAGGGGAAATATCATTATGCCTGAACAAAATAAGCTCCTTATTTCATAGATCCTATGTGAAATCACATTTGTTAACAATATTCACTAATGAGTCCTCATCTTCCTGACAGAGGGGGCAACATGAAAGTCCTGAGAAGTCTTTCATCCTGACACAATCCCATGTCATCAACATTCTGGAACTGATTAACCACAAAAAATTGGATACTTTATACCAAAGTTTATTGCCCCAATTGTGTTTCTATAAGGGACTAGGGTCTTTCTCCTGTGAGGTTTATAGGAGAGTGTAAGCCTCTTTGACAAAAGATGATCCACATGTGTGATAACCCCATTGAAGCTTGTATGGTTCAGTACTTTTGCAAATGGTTCTCTCCTAGAGCTAAGAAAGCAATGAATCCCATGAGGGTGACTATTGGTGCACCAACTAGTGCTCGAATTGTTTCCATGCATGCCATTTTAATGTGGGAGTTTAGTTCAACTAGAAGTTTTTTATTGTAGACGCTCCGCTATCTATGATGAATTCGTCGATTTCCTTGAGCTCCTAGTTATCCTATAATCATGGAAGCTTCATTCAAGATTCCTACCAGAAGAGAATTTTTTGGTCGTTCCTAACTTCCCATAATCAGTGGTATTGGATGAGGGAGTGGTTTCTTTGTGCCATATTACATATAAATGACACATTTGGAAGGTGTTTCCCTCTAATAATCATTACTGCATTCAAATTTTGGGCATACCTAATCTGAATGTTCGACAAACTTGTTAATGATATGCAAGCTCCCTTATCAGTATTAAAAAAATGTGTTTAGGGCTGTCTCATATTAACCAAAATGTGAGGAACTATGTGTCAAGTTCGAGTGTCTTTTACAAGAAATTTATGAGGTTAATTAGCTGTTTAAAACACATATACAACAAGTAAAATGCAGATAAGTAAAACACAACAAACTCATAACTCAAAGATAATAAAGGAGTTCACTCGTCCTGAGCTACACCTCCTTGGAATTGCTCAATGGCTAGGCCCTTTTTGGATTAATGGTAAATTCTCTGATTGCATGCACCTTCAATTATCCAATGTCTTTGAAACTTGCTCCATTGGATTCAGAAGACCCAAAAAACCCAAAAATGACTTTCCAAGCTCTGCAATTGGACTTCAGTTGATCTAGGCTTGACCTCCTCTCCTGGTGGCACTAGGCTTCCTTAAACATCAACGTAGAAAAATCACCTACAAAAGTACCTTTCTACTTCTACAATATATTCCATTGTGTTCAGAGCATCCACATCATCTAGAAATGACTCTCTCTGAGCCAAAATGGGTCTAAAATTGAAGAAGTTATGGTCTATTCAGTTTTCCCTAGAAAAACTCCACCAAATCTGGAGAAACTCCTGTTAACCCTACCAAATTTAGCAAATTCGGGATTTATCGGACCTGCGAAACTTCCACCAACTTAATCCGCACTTTAATTATGGATAATCATGGGTTACTTAGCATAAACACCACTTAATGTGTTTAATGGCGTGGTTAGTGCTAAGAACTGGTTGCCAGTTTACAGTGTCGGTCACATGCAGAGGTTAAGTTAGCGGTTACCTCCCAATCCGACAATGCTTAGACTTCAAATAGAAAATATGCCCAAAGATTTTTAAGACATAACATGTGGCATAGTTGTGGATCATGGGGCTTGTGCAGGTGAGGTCACGAGTTACATTCCCTGACCTGCCGACTATAATTTTACCCGACCTTTGAGAGGGCATGTGGTGGTCTCTAGGCTTGCCACATGTTAGCCTCTCATTGGTCCACCTGAATTACTTTGACCAATCTAATTTTGACACTTGTCACGACCCAATTGAGTGACCTGTGGGAATATTCCAAGAATATTACCTAGAATATTCTTTTTGCTAACTGGGTTGTGCGGATGCCTAGTCAACATCCTAGTCACCGTGTACCCAAAATTTGCATGTTTGAAAAAACGGATAGTAGATTTTGTCATTCTCATACGAACTCTATTTTGAGTGAAACGAGTTGAGTTGGAATTGTATTGCTAAGACGGACGCAGTCGTTCAGTTTTTGAGCGATTCCGAGCACTTTGATTTTTGAGCAAATTTTTTTCCCTAATCCAGATTCTAATCACTCCTTCCCACGGATAGGCTTTTGGACCCAAAAAACATGGTTATCTATTGAGAGCTGAATACTCTTCTCCTTCCCAAGTTCTATCAATTGATTCTATTTAGAAAAGTCTCCATGACAACCACTTGAGTTCACTGACATGCCTTGTCTTGCAAATGGCTTGGCACTTCAACCAATGTTCTCCTTTTGTTGTTGACCCAATCCAACACTTGTTGGTTGCTTGCTGATTAAACACCCTATTGTACCAAAGTGATCCCTCAGTGCTTGGAAATCTAACTTATGGCCTTCCCACTGAGAATCATGTTCCTCCTTTGCAAGACATGCATTCGATGCAACTTCTCCTTGGAAACCACTTTTCCATGTTAAGCCCATCTGAGTGAACTACAACAATGAGTTCCAATATCAGTAATAACAAGAAAAGAAATGATCATTCTTTTACGTCCATGGTTTCAAATTCCACATCTGGAAGATGCATTCACCATCTATTTCATTTCTAGCATCAACACATCAAATCACATTGTAGACCATTTGATATTTTATAAGGGGTGCAATTTTTTTTGGCATTTTTGTTCACTTTCGCTTCTTGATTCCATCATCCTTCGGCATTAACATGCTTCTCATGTCCTGATTTTAGAATCAAGGCGAATCAGGAGCCTCTTTCTCAAGCGTGGACCTTCCAAAATCCTGCGACATCTTGTCACAAGAAACATCATTAGCCTTGAAAAACACTCATGCAAGAATATAATTTGACGACCTCTTCACTATTCTTCTTCAAAGCAATAAATGTCACATCATGTGAACATCACCATGTACTCTTGCATCTTGGTGTATAAACCATCGACTAAACACATGCCGAAAAAACATGCTTCTTCAAAGAATTGACTTTCAAATCAAGCAAAAGCATGTATAACAACTTGACAATTTACAACAAGAATTCCACATTCTCATGAAACAATTTGTCACATCTCCCTTTCATCTTTGGAGACAAAATCAACTCTTCCAAGTCGATATAACAGACATGTAAAAATCAATCGACCACACAAGCCGACACTCATGCATGTGAAAATGATCAGCATTTTCAATTTGACAACATACATGTTAATAAAGCAATCAACCAACACAAGTCAATCACTCATGCATGTTCAAGCACAATGAAACTACTAAAAATTCCATTGTTCACAAACACACTCTCATTCATGTATCACAATTCTCAACTCTCTCACAAGTATAATCACAGGTACAAGAATCCCATTGGTATGTATGAGTACTTAAAAAGTTGAAATGACCAAATTTGCTGCAATAAAGTGAGTCAAAATACTTCGCTTTCGAACACCTTCCTAGCATAAACATGCAAGTTCAAGAATGAAACATGCATGCAAATTTGTAGTTTCAAACTTCCATCTTTGTTGCATCTAAGGGAGTCAACATAACTCTACTTTTCCAACATCTTGCTTCATGCAATATGCAACATACTCTCAAGAGAAAAGAAATGCATCCAAATAACAAGGAAATGCATCAATAAGGCAAGATTTGCATCAATTATCAAAAGAAATTCAAGGCCTTCATTGGTAAATAAATCTAACCATCTCTTTCCAAACCATTTCAATGGCGCTTCTTTCAACTGTACTTCATCATGTGTATTGTCCTGACCCACATTAATTATGGAATCCTCTTTTCCATTCTTGCCAAAATATCTCTCCACCTTCTTCAAATTTCGTGGATGACTTATTGGATGCAAATTCCAACACTTGTCTGCGAGATGACCCTTCTTATGGCAATGAGTGCAAAATAATTGCATCATCTTTTCAACATGGTTTCCATTATCCAATGGACCTTTGGCTTTCTGTCTCTTTTGTTTCGAAAGTTTCCTATATATGGCTATCTTCTTCCAACATCTCGAAATAGTATTCATACCACAAAAGGAACATGTAAATTTTCTCCAAATCTTATGTGAAAATTTACCATGTTTATCATAATCAAAAGAAACTTGATTAAAGGCAGATTTATTGTAATATTCCTAATTAGCTATGGCTAATTGGAATATTCAATTTTGTTCAATTTTTTCCTTCTATAGTTATTTGTAAATAAAAAGTGAGGAAGGGGGAACATAACTCACTTTAGAATAAAAAGTTACTTCCTAGGTAGCACAACTTTGTGACTTAAGGGGGAACCAAGGGGGCCAAACGGGGATGCAGAAATGGGGTCCACGCAGACACATGGAGGGACTACACAGGAGGGAAGGAACACATGGCAAGAAGGGGATCATGCAGGGGAAAGTGAGCCTAGGGATTGTGAGAGGTAGAGGCTATAAAATAGAGAGGAACCCCGTCATTTGGGATCATTCTGGTTATGAGCATTTGTGATAGTCATTTCAACTTAGAGCACGCTGGCTATTTAGCTAGTCTGAAGCGCTGTTTAGTGCATTGAGTGTCTTCATTTGAAGATCTCACCATTAGCCCCGGGGGACTTTGCGTGCCTATTCGGGCAAGGCATTTCCATTGGCATTCCAGCAGTAGATTCATGAACATTTCAGCAGCAGTTTCATCAGAATTTCGATAGCTGTTTCATCAGCGTCTTTAAGGAACTGTGCAAAACCCCAAGGGGGTGATTTTCAGGGGTCAGCCATTTCAGAAAAGCTTTCTAGGTTTTTCTAGGTTTTTTGAGTAGAGTCTGATTCCAGAGTTTCAGCCTTTTCTGAGGAGGGAAGAAGCCCAAAATCCTCATTTGATTTCTAGTAGCAGCAATAGCACGACAGTTTCCCAGCACCTGGGACGCAGATCAATGTGAGGCCATTCCAGGAAAGCTTTCTGGGTTTCTTGAGTAGAGCCCGAATCCAGAGTTTCAGCTTTTCTGAGGAGGGGAGCATCCCGAAATCATCATTTGTTTTCTAGTAGCAACATCCATGCAGAGAGGCCATTTTTTTCATTCTGAGAGTATTTCTTCCCTTGCCTTGTGCAAGTCGAGGTGCCTTCTATCTAATCACCTCTTGTACTCATTTATTGCTCAGTATAATAAAATGGCTTAGCATTTCTCGCTGCATTTCTTGTGTATCTGCTTATATTTATGGTTTACATTATTATATGTTGTTCCACTATTATTTTATCACTTCTGGGTTATTATATCATTTGCACATATTTGGTTGGAGTTTTTGTCGGGGTTTGAAGAATATTCTGGGTTAGGAATATTACAGTGGTATCAGAGCATAGATCTGGCTCTGCCTGTGGAGCTAGCAATCTCTGACACCGGGGGAAAAACCCTATCTCTGTTACAGAGATCAGAGATACAAAGACACTAGGCATAGGTTGGAGAACACTTACGGAGAGGGAGACTGTGTTCTGGTGGTGGACGTAGAACAGGAGGAGCCTGTGGTGGACGCAGAGCAGGAGGATCCGATGGCAGATGATGACGGGAAGAGATTTGCGGATATGCTCCTCAAATCTGTGCAGGATCTGTCAAGGAAAATTTAGGTGATGGGGCAGAGATTCACAGCAGTAGAGGCTAGACAGCGTGAGAGCAAACGAGTTTTTCAAATTGGTAAGGGATCAGGTGCATCCCATCACTTGCCAAAGCAGCGTGATACTACGCAGCAGGTGGCCTCACATGCCCCTACATGCTCTACCATGCCCACTTTCTTAGGAGCAGACACGGGGGCCGTAGCCCAGCAGGAGGCAGAGCCCAGACATATGGGCGATTATTTTGCAGAGTACTAGGCCTATGGGCAGGAGTTCAAGGAAGCCCTCTAATTCAGAGATTTTGTTCAGCTCCAGTGGGATAGCAAACCCTGCGATCATCATAGAGGGTACCGGCATTACAATGATGGCGACACCCACTATGCAGCGAGCAGATTCCACTTGCCTACATTTGATGGATCATCAAACAGTTCGACGAAGTCTTGGGTGGAGAAGCTGGACATTTATTTCCAGCTTAACCAAATGTCAGAGGCGGAGGCCATCAAGGTGGCAACATTGCATTTGGATGGCGAGGCCCTAGATTGGTAGTTTCATGGGATGGTTACATTGGGGCACTCCACAGTGACGTCACATGCTGAGTTTACCAGGAGACTGATGGAGCGATTTGATCGGAAGGATCCAGAGCAGCATTTCATGGAGCTGACGAGGCTAAAACAGACAGGGAGCCCAGAGACCTACATTGCAGATTTCTTGAGGGTCTCCGTGATGGTGCCAGACCTCTCCATGGCACGGAAGGTCTATATGTATGTTGAGGGGTTAGCAGAGCCACTTCGGGGTCTAGTCCGATCCACTAGACCAGCTATGCTCCAGGACGCTATCAGCAGGACCCGGGATTTACAGGATGTCTTACCCAGGACTCGGACACCTTACCCCCAGAGACAGACTTTCTAGTCTAAGGGGAAGGATGTGAGGATTCCACCTCCAAAGGGGAATCCAGGACAAGTACAGCTTGACGATGATGCCAGGAGGGAGCTGAAGAAGAAGCGGTTGTGCTTCACTTGTCAGGAGCCATGGGCACAAGGACATAGATGTGCTGTTGGTAAAGCACATTTTATTGAGGTCTTCTCCAAGAGCAGTGGAGAAGAGGATGACGAGGAGGATGTGGAGGTAGGAGATAGCCATGCCATATAGGGACCTTTGCCACCTCCACCACCACTAGCAGGTGGTTCATCTTTTGCACCCACCGGAGGGGCCCTTGCAGCGTTGTGGGGAGTTCCCGAGTATCTGACGCTACGCATACGAGGGACAGTACATGGCCAGGGTGTATTAATTTTGGTTGACAATGGGGCAACCCATAACTTCATTGATGCCTAGATGGTTGAGCGGAGAGGTATACATATAGAGAGCTTCGATGGGTTTTTAGTCTTGGTCCCAGGAGGTCAGACCATGACGTGTGGTCATTATGTTCCAGAGATTTCAGTGATGATGGGCACCTACACATTGACTGACCACTTTTTCGTGGTCGATATTCTGGACACCAACACGATACTGGGTGTTTAGTGGCTTATCACTCTAGGGAAGGCCACGACAGATTGGAAGACCCTGGAGATGGAGTGGGATGATGAGAAGACAGGGAGGCATGAGAATATACGGGGACAGCACACATATCTACCTCAAACTGTCTCGGCTCATCGGATGGAGGCAGTCTTCCGAAAGGGAGACATAGAGTGGGTAGTGGAGCTGCGTGCATCAGAGGCAGAAACTACAGGGTAGACGATACACCCAAAGATAGAGTCTATCCTTGATCGGTATGCCATAGTGTTTGGGGAGATTCCACTAGGACAGCCACCAAATCAGGGGTTTGAGCACACCATCGAGCTTGAGCAGGGCATACAAGCCATGATTACCACCCCCTATAGGCACCCTAAGGCCTATCGGGTTGAGATTGAGTGGGCTATCCAGGAGTTGCTTGCATTGCCAGATTTCACGTAGCCATTTGTTTTGGAGTGTGATGCGTCGGGAGAGGGGATCAATGCAGTATTGATGCACGGAGGTCACCCTATAGCATTTGGGAACCGGAAGCTCCTTCTGCATGAGAGGTTGTATTCCATATACGACAAGGAGATGTTGGCCATCATGCATGCATTGGCTAAGTACCGGCAGTATTTGGTAGGCAACAGGTTCAGGGTGAGGACTGATCACAACAGCCTCAAGTTCTTTTTGGAACAGAAGTAGCTACAAGAGAGGCAGCAGAAGTGGATCAGTAAGATCCAAGCATATGACTTTGACATTGAGTATGTCAAAGGTAAGAACAACATGGTAGTAGATGCCCTTTCACGTAGACCAGCCATGTCATCTCTTATGAGCTTGGATACAAATTGGAGGGTTCGACTCTTAGTAGAGTACTCCAAGGACAGATTTGCATGTGAGGTTCTGGATGGGCAAGTGGCAGATGACAGGTACAGGGTGGTCGATGAGATCATCTACTACAGGGACCGAATCTTCTTGACTGAGGGGTCTCAGCTCAAGAAGAAGATACTCTAGGCATCACATGATTCCCCATTGGCAGGACATCAGGGTTTTACCAAAACCTACAGGGCCATTAGGGAGAGGTTCTCATGGAAGGGCCTCAAGGAGGACGTACTCCAACACATCCGGGAGTGCGATGTTTTCTAGAGGAACAAGGGACAGATGAGCCATCTCGCAGGATCATTGCAGCCTCTTCCCATTTCGGAGGGGAAATGGGAGAGTCTTTCGATGGATTTAATCACAGGATTGCCCATGGTACAGGGCAAGGATTATATCTTTGTCGTCGTTGATTGACTGACGAAGTACACACATTTCTTTGCCATATCCACCACTATACAGTAGCACAGGTGGCCGAGCTGTGCTTTAGGGAGATCTTCAGGCTACATGGTCTTCCTAAGACCATCCTCAATGATAGGGATAGCCGTTTCATGGGCAGGTTTTGGCAGGAGCTTTTCCGATTGGTGGGGACAGAGTTGACACCGAGTAATAGCTATCACCCACAGACAGACGGACAGACGCAGAGAGTTAACAAGTGGCTGGAGGGCTACTTGCGTAACTATGTCAATGGGCACAGCGAGCATGGCTGAAGTGGCTGCATCTGGGGGAGTACTGCTACAATACTTCGCATCACATGTCCATTGCTATGTCACCATTATATGCCTTATATGGGTATCATCCTTTATCTTTTGTTGACGTGATGTTTGGTGATAGCAGGGCTCCTAGAGCCAAGATTTGGATCCAAGAGAGTCAGGATATCCTCCGAGCTCTCAAGGATAACATGGCTACAGTGCAGAACTAGTAGAAGTTGTATGCTGACAAGGGTCGGGTGGAGAGGCCGTTTGAGGTAGGGGACATGGTCTACCTATGATTACAGCCATATCGACAGTCATCGCTGAAACAAAAGGGGGCTGAGAAGCTCAAACCCCACTTTTATGGGCCATACAGGGTGATACACATGATTGGACAGGTTGCATATGAGTTGGAGCTGTTGTAGGTCTATAACTAGGGTCTCTCACACCACCAATTATTCGACATTATTAAGTCAATCCGGGATCGTTTGGTTCTTTCAAGGAGTAACTCAATCCGAGGCTGTTTGCCCAAGTAATGCTCGGTAGTATAGCGCTCTAATGAATTGAAAGGAAACATACACTAAACTGAATCAACTCAAGGACAAAATCACACAAATCAATTTGATCAGTCAAGGGTACGGAACTAATAACCCTTCCCTTTAGAAACTGATAAAGAAGGAAACCAAAGCATGGGCTTATGGATCTGGGAGTCAGGCAGCGTCTTGCTGGGCTCATGACAGTCTTAGGCCTGCTATCACGCGGAAGCAACAAAAGCAGATAAGCAAAACTAAATGGAACAACAGTTATGAAAAGGAACAACAGGAATTAAATGGAACAGCATAGGTAAATGGAACAGCAGTAACCGAATAAACAGCATAAACAAATGGAACAGCAAACAGGAAATGTAAATCAAATGGAACAGCTAACTCTATTGGAACAGTAAGCGCAATGGAACAGCAACTTAATTGGAATAGCAAACTTAAACGGATACACACGTTCTAGCTATTACAACAATCTGAGAGTAATGTATGATGTGACTATTTCTGAACAAAATGATGTTGTCTTCAAATCTCACAAACACTTATTTTATGTGAATCCAATGATGATACCAGTCATACCAATACCGGGATGCAATTCAAATAAATTCACTTTATATAACACAGAGACATGAATTAGGAAACTTATTCAGATTCAGAGATTAGCTGAGAAACATAGTCTATTATGTGAAAGATATATCAGATTGCTGAAACAAAGGAAATAATCAAAACCACACCAATCACCATATAATACAACAGCGAGTGACCGTCGGAGCTGGGCCCTTGGCTACCAATGGTACACCGCTTGAAGCTACTTCAGATGCAGAAACGAAGTGAACACAAAGTTCTTTATATTGATTGCATTAACAAAAGATACAAAATCAAGTCTTAGCAAAACTTAACGCTCAAAGCTGTTCCGAACCCTGTAATTACAACAACCGATCCCCCCACGCTCAATGGCATGGTATCTTTATATAACAGAGATGACGGAGATATCTAGATACAAAAGATAAGCTAAAGCAGCGATCCCTCAGGATCAAAGATCCTGAGGGATTCGCTAATCGTTCAGTTCTTCTCGTTCCTTTCTTGCGTTCTCCATCTTGGCATCCCACGTCCTCTACCTGGATCATTCAGCTCTAATTTTACTTGATCGCGTCCGCATCCGGTTCCCTAGCGCTGGGACAACAGTTGCTTTCCCTTTGCTTCTTGTTTCTGCTTGATAATCCCCTGTTTCCGCGTCCTTCTGCATAGAAAACATCGATTATTGGTGATTGAGCTTCGTTTGTCCATTTCCACATAATTTATCAAAACCATTTTATTCTTTAGACTTATAATGCAGAAAAGATTAGGAAACTTATTAGAAAACCACTAGATTATTATTCAAAAAGCATACCTTCCAAGCGCTCCACAGCTGCCCCAAGGCAGCAAGATTCATAACATTTTTCATGTAGCATGCTTGAAGAAGGCATTGGGGCAGCAAGTGACTGTGACGGATGAGCTACCACCGGTGAATGATGAGGGGCATTTGGTATTACAGCCGGAGGCTGTCATTGACTCTAGTGAGAGACGGTTGCGGAGCAGGACGGTTCGGGAATTCTTGGTGAGGGGGAAGAATTTGCCGGATGAGGATGCCACTTGGGAGAGTGAGGAGATCTTACAGCATCCATCACTTCAATTGCTTGAGGACAAGCAACATTTTGCTGGGGGAGACTGTAATATTCCTAATTAGCCATGGCTAATTGGAATATTCGATTTTGTTCGATTTTTCCTTATATAGTTATTTGTAAATAAAAAGTGAGGAAGGGGGACATAACTAACTTTAGAATAAAAAGTCACTTCCTAGGTAGCACAACATTGTGACTTAAGGGGGAACCAAGGGGGGCCAAAGGGGGATGCAGAAATGGGGCCCATGCAGACACATGGAGGGACTGCGCAGGAGCGAAGGAACACATGGCAAGAAGGGGATCACACAGGAGAAAGTGAGCCTAGGGATTGTGAGAGGAAGAGGCTATAAAATAGAGAGGAACACCCTCATTTGGGATCATTCTAGTTATGAGCATTTGTGATAGTCATTTCGACGTAGAGCACGCTGGTTGTTTAACTAGTCTGCAGCACTATTTAATGCATTGAGTGTCTCCGTTCGGAGATCTCACCCTTAGCCCCGGGGGACTTCGAGTGCTTACTCGGGCAAGGTATTTCCATTGGATTTCTAGCAGTAGTTTCATCAACATTTCAGTAGCAGTTTCATCAGTGTTTCAACAACAATTTCATTAGCATCTTTGAGGAACTGCGCAAAACCCCAAGGGGGTGATTTTCGGGGGTCGGCCATTTCAGAAAATATTTCTGGGTTTTTCTGAGTTTCTTGAGTAGAGTCCAATTCCAGGTTTTCATCCTTTTCTGAGGAGGGGACCAGCCCCAAATCCTCATTCGATTTCCAGTAGCAAAAGGAGCACGACAATTTTCCAGCAGCTGGGACGCAGATCAGTGTGAGGCCATTCCAGGAAATCTTTCTGGGTTTTTTTGGGTTTCTTGAGTAGAGGCCGAATCCGGAGTTTCAGCTTTTTCTGAGGAGGGAAGCAGCCCCAAATCATCATTTGTTTTCTAGCAGCAGCAATAGCATCCACGCAGAGAGGCCATTCTTGTCATTCTGAGAGTATTTCTTCACTTGCCTTGTGCAAGTCAAGGTGCCATCTGTCTAATCACCTCTCGTACTCATTTATTGCTCAGTATAATAAAATGGCTTAGCATTTCTTGTGTATCTACTTGTATTTCCAGTTTACATTATTATATGTTGTTCCACTGTTATTTTATCACTTCTAGGTTATTATATCATTTCCACATATTTGGTTGGAGTTTTTGCTAGGGTTTTGATGGCTCATCTGTTCCATTGGAAATGTAGGATAACCAACAATCCTTATTGAAGAATGCATGAGTTAAGTCAATCAAATATTGTGTGATTCAACTAAGTCAAGGATTGACTACAAGGAGTTAATAGAAGTTTCAACCAAAGAGTTGATTGAGACTAGGTGATAATCGATGGATGCTAGAAAACACTTGGAATGGATAAAATCTCCCACCTTGGTTCCCAATGGTCCCATTTCTCACTTATGTAAATGAGGAAACTTGTATTCCAAGTCAATGGCATTGTACCACTTTCCTTGTGCTACAAGTTGTCCTTCTTTAGCCATTCGAAATAAGGGAATTTTTAGGATCCTTATATGGTGTTATTACTATGCATATTTTCTTTTAATTTTAAGTGGCTCTTGAACATCTAGGTGGATTATTATTGAATATTTAGGTTGTATCTTGGTCTATTTTAGCAAGGATGAAAACTTAGAGGTTGTTCCTTGGGTTTTTCCAAGTAAGAGAAAAATTCCAAGGAACCTTACAGAGACTTTGGAAAACCTCCCTGCTTCAAGCCTCAAGTTGGATCTTGGATTAGGGAAAACCCAACTATCACACAGATAGTTATTTAGAGTCACCTCAAAAATATCTCTTTGAAGCACACTTTAATTCCAGATTTGATGGTTTTAAAATAAATAAATGTTGGAGTATATTGCAATCCAAAGATAACATTTCTCAATAACCCGACCACCCATCGAAAAAAACAATGGATAACCAAAGAGAAACAAAATCAACAGTGAGCCAAAGAGCTTGAAATATGAAGCACCTGTTAATGTGAGACAACATTGGAAAAATCAACCAACTACCATAGAATTGTTCACACAATTAAAGCAACCAAAAGGCCACTAACTAGAAAATCATATGACCCTTCCAGAGACTAATAAGAGCTAAATTAATGCTAACAATGGCAAAAGACTTATTCATATAGAGATTATTGTGATATGGAAACATTCCTTCCTACCACACCTTTCTAATTTTCAAGGGATTCACACAACAAACAATATGAAAAACCTATGCCTTACTATTTTTAAGACTTTTGATGCCATCACCACCACCCTCTACACCATTATGACCATTATTTTCTACAAGAGGGGCATTCTTCCTTGTGATTACACCACAAATCTCACTTTTGATTTACATACTCAAGAGGGGCATATTTCCTCATGATTACACCACAAATCTCACTTTTTATTGACATACCCACTGCCCATAGTGGCCATACAAGCCTCCTTACAAATTGAACTCCACAATAATTGGTGTAGGCTAAAATTACCCAAAGAACTTGAAACCTTGATCATGAGTTGATGGACATCCTCACCAACTCTCGCCCAATATCTCGTGAAATAGCATGTGTTTATTTCCCACCCAACACGGGGGAGAAAATAAAATATTTTATTAAAATCAATCTAAAAGTAAAAAATAACTCAAGTATCTCTCATGAATATAGATGTCTCTCTCAAATAATCATTGGAAATACAAGGGGCTTCTCCATTATAAATACTTGCCTAAAATTTCTTTTGAAGTATGAATTGCTTGTTACCCTTAGTCAAGAAGTAGAAATATGTAGATCTAGATTTTATTTGAATGAATTCCCTACTCCGATTCCATTGAGGATAACGACCATCGTCGAACCTACATGAAAAATGCACTATGTAGCTTACAAGTGGATTGCACTCATGAACATGCAATCTGCAACCTACAACTAAGTTGTACTCATAAACGTAAACCATAAACGTGAGTTGATCCAAAAACCTTCTCCAAATTCACACTCTTACCATGGATGATGTGCATCATTAAACCACCTAAATCAATCAATTGATAGGTTACCCAATTCTCAATGAATATGAATTCATAACTATGTATTAGGAGATAAATATATTTATATAATAAGTATTGCAATAAAGCCTTACACTATTATTTTCTTCTTAATGATTAAGATGTAGGTCACTGAATATTTTTTGTTTCATGACCAGTTATCATATACGTCTTAAACCACAAACCAGTTAATGTAATTTATTTTTTTACATGAATTTTCGATTCCTTTAATAAGCATATGATTGTGTAATTGTGGGAGATTGAAAGAATACAAACTTTCATTTAATGATATTATTTATTATATGATATTTAAGATTTATATTAAGATGATAGAACATATTATCTTAAGATATATTTTCAAAAATTAAGGTGATTTTTATTGTTTATTTAACAATATTTATGGTTTAATGAAAAAATTTATAAGATACAAGAATTAGAGATGTATCAAGTTACTATTTTTTTATGTGCTATTTTCAATAAAAAAAACTCACAAAGGTAACCTTCTCATATTACTAATTCAAGGCCCATAAAATTCTATAAATGATCTTACTATGAAATGCACCATCACTCTCATACTAATATTTTCAAGTTGTATAGCAATGCTATAAATACTTCCCTCTTTCTTCACATGCTTCGCATTCAACCAAAAAAACTCGGTTTTTTTTTCATATTGTTAATTCAAAGCTCATAAAATATCATAGGTGATTCACCCTTAATCCAATATTACTATTTTCCAATTATGTAACAATATCATAAATACTTCCCCAACCAAATATATTTTGTTTGTTTTCATAAATGCCTTCCCAATTATAAATATTTTTGTTTGTTTTATAATAATAAAATCACTTAAAATATATATCTATTTATATTTATAAAATTAACTATAAATACAATTATTACTAAATATTTATCCATTCGTTTTTTTTTCATTAAATTTATTTGCAAAATATATATAGTAGATATTATTTTTCTATTTAAAACATAATTTTAAATTTTTATTTTAAAAATACATACCAATAGAAAAACTTACACATCCAGAATAAATTCTTATTATATTATATTATATAATTTAAAATAAATAATAATTTCTTTTTAATCAATAATTCTTTTAAAAATAAAATTTTAAATAACTAATTATATACTATGATGAGAAAAGCAATATTTTAGGTAAACGATTTATCATCATTAAGTATATGGATAAAAAAATATAGGTGAATATAAGAGAGATACACTTTTCCTCTTCACTTATATTTTTTTGTTTTGTGTAGTTGTGTGTCACTGGTGGATCTCAGTGTTCACTTAAAACATAAAACATTTCAACCCTTTGTAAATAAATAATAAATTACACATTTAAATAAATAACAAATTTATAAGCGACGAAACTTCTCAGCTTTCAACAATTTCAAAAGTCTAAACAATTTTATAGCGAGAGTAGAAAAATAAGAGTCGGCGAAAGTAACACTCACAAACGTCCTATTTTAGAGTCGGTGAGAGTTGAAAAGTAGTAGGCTAGCTGATAATTAAGACTTGACTCTTAATTATGATAATTAGGATTTTAGCATTCATTATTATTTGAGAAATTAATTTTATTAAATATTATGTTTTCCATCCTATTCAGTGCAAAATACGTACTATATGTCTTTTTTCACAGTAATTATTAATATTTATTAACGTTTACACTAATTATTAATATTTATTAACGTTTACTACAATCTTTGAACGAAACGCGTTTCTAATTTATTGCATATTGTGGCCCAATTGTGTTAGATTTTATTGCATTCAGTTTTTTATTAATTTGTTATTAGTTTTTTGACTAAAATTTTTTGAAATCTATTCAAAATTTAACATTATGAAATTAAATTTATTATTTTTAAATAAAATTTATTTTTGTTTATTTTAAATATGATTGGTTGAAATGTCTCCTCTCTTATTGTGTCATGATGGTAATAATTGACTTTTGTGTATTTTATTATTAATTACTATGTATTATCTCACTAATTACTATGTACAATAAATATAAATAATTTGAAAAACAACATTATATATTAATCACTGATGATGATGATGATCGTTAATGTCCATTGAGACCAAACTTTGGTCTATCTGACTTAAAGAAACAAATTATTTAGTTTGATTTAAGATTTTATTCTTATGCTCAAAAAACTTGGAGAGAAGCCTCCCTAGCTCACTGTAATTTTGACAACCTAAAAGGCTAGGAAGGTCAGTATTGCAACAAAGATTTTGAAACTGAGATCTAATGTGGTTGTAGGCGGGGCACTCTAAGAGTAAGTGATTTTCATCCTCGATATTCATATTCTCACAGAGATGGCAGAACATTTCCATCCATGGTATTTTCGGGACTGACCCGTTTCACGATGGAACTCGTGAGAGTTCGTTTTAATCTTGGCTATATTAATTTTCTTCTTTGAGCTAGAGAAAACCAAGAGATACTTTTGATCTATGGAACTCATACAAAGATTTTGAAACTGAGATCTAAGAGATCTAATGTGGTTGTAGGCGGGCACTCTAAGAGTAAGTGATTTTCATCCTCGAAGTTCATATTCTCGAGATGGCAGCACCTTTCCATCCATGGTGTTTTAGGGACTACCCAACGACCCGTTTTACTATGGAACTCATGAGAGTTCCTTCTGATCTTGGATATATTAATTTTCTTCTTTGAGCTAGATAAAACAGAGAGATACTTTTGATCTATAGAACTCATGAGAGTTCGATCTAATCTTGGCTATATTAATTTTCTTCTTTGAGTTAGATAAAACAGAGAGATACTTTTGATCTTCTAGGGTGGGGTTGATGATCTCCTTATAATATTTTAATTTTCTTTTAGCTGCTAAATCTTTCTCACACCAATTTTTTTTCTTTGAACTTAGAAGTAACAATATTTTTGATGTTATTAATGTTTTGCAATGCAACATTCTGGTCGATCTCCCAATGGTTTAACTTGGCCCTGGTGTACCTATGTACCATAAACACAAATGGTTTGTAATTAAATTTAAAAATTCCATTTTCTCATTGATGTAAAGTATTGAACAGATAATTTTTATGATTTTATTTTTTTAATTTAAAAGATATAAATTTGAAAAAATAATGTGTACAATTTTCATCATATCAATCTATACTCTAATGACATGAAATGTATACTAGAATATGAACATTATATAAAAATTGTCATCATTCAATATTAAATAAATAATTATTAACTTATTATCATTTTCTTCAATATATTATACATATATATAACTTTTATCTACCAAAAAAATCTTAATAATATTTAAAAAATTAATAAAAAAAATTAAACAAATATTCATATAACTCATTTTACAATTTTATTATTGCTTAGAGTACATACAACACATCATAACATTAAAATATTTTATTAAACTAAACAGCAAAAAACACTAGCTATACAACCTTGTTTATTTTAATTATAAATAAAATTTTACTATATCTACTTTTACATTTCAACTCTCACACTAAAGTTGTTAAATTTCCAAAAGTGTTACAAATTATCCGTAAAATGGTCCAAACATAATTTTAAAAAGCAACATTTTTTTATTAAATTCTTTTTAAAATGATTAAAATTCAATTTGAAATCCCTGCCGGCTGGCCTAGCCAGCTCCACTGCTTACTTTTCAGCTGTCGCTCTAAAATTGTTTCTTTTGAAATTGTTAAAAGCTGAGAAGTTTCCATTGCTCGCTCTATCATTCAACACGAATGAAGTCAGTGCGAGCAGAATGTGATTTCTCGCCTTTTTATGACACAAATATAATTGGTCTTCCTGTATTAAAGTCAATAATTGATTTCGTTTCGTATGGTAACCTTAACTTAATTGTGATTCTAACACCAAAATCAATCATTAACCCAAATTCAAATTCAACTGTTAACTTCACCGCACCGCTGGAACGTACAATAACCCAACATCATAACACCAAAATCAACTATTGACCCAAAATCAAATTCAATCGTTAACTTTACAGCGACACGTTTGGTCCATAGGTTTTATGGTCTAATCCAGAGTAAGATTAAGATTATGTATGGATGAGAGCTATTCTCAGTATAATCTTTTAAGTTAAACAAATTATTTAATAAATTATATGTATGAGAGCTGCTCTAAATATGATTTTTGCAGTTGAAAAAAAAGATGTTAAAAAGAATGCTAAATGAATGAGATGCATGACAATTTTGTGTTTGATTTTTTGGGTTGAAAAAAAAAAATATTAAATGAATTTTATCATTTCACGGTACAGTAAATAAATGGTGGCTTTGCTTCCGAGAGAAGCCTTAGGGTCGAATAGACATCTCTTTCTTTTATTGAAGCCTTAAGGTCAGATACTAGTGTTTGTTTCTGTTATTGTTATTGTTTGTTACTTCTTATATGCATGAAACTTGTTTTAATTTTTTTATTGTTTTTTGTTGGAAATAATAATCCCAAGCACTGACTTAAACACATTGACAAACATCATGCTTGCCCAGTCAACCACTGCACAATTGCGATTTTGTTTGGAGGCGAAGTACATTGTGGACCACAACACATCGCAAGAAGTTAAGGCATTTAATGAAGTTTAGTAAGTAAGTATGGGCAAGCATTTCCAGGGAAAATGACAGAGGTTAGAGAAGCAGTACTTCGCGGACCATTCCGCAACACATCACGAGAAGTTAAGGCATTTAATGAAGTTTAGTAAGTATGGGCAAGCATTTGCACGCCAAAGGACAGAAGTCAAAGAAGAAGTAGATCTCCGACCATTCCGCAACACATCACAAGAAGTTAAGGCATTTAATGAAGTTTAGTAAGTAAGTATGGGCAATCATTCACTCCACGACTGTTTCCCACACTCCACAACACCTGCAAGTTCAGAAAACCATTTACTATGTAAATTCACCCATGTTGGGTATTAATTATTTTCTCTGTCATGCATTAATATCAAATTTGTATGTTGAGATAAATATGGATGTAAAAGTCATTTGTATAGAGTCTGTGAGGTAGTGAGGAGAAAATTGTGGAGGAAATATTGGTGGGCACATGAAAACCAGTTTTATAGAAGTTTACTCTGCAACCCCATTAATGGGTAAATCGTAGTAAGTTTGTTGTTTTTCTTTCACTTGGAGCTAGAGATTCCATTTACCACATGAATGCATTTCCTTATGTTCTAACATATAATATAAAGTGTGGCTTGTTGGGTTATGATATTAATTTTTCACAAGTAGATTTACCGCGACCTCTTTCGTTTTACTCTGTTTTGCTTTGTGTTTTAATTAAGTCCTTGTGTGGTTGTGATATGGTATTAATCTTTCACAAGTAGATTTCAGGGAACCTCTTTTGTTTTACTCTGTTTTGCTTTGTGTTTTAATTAAGTCCCTGTGTGGTTGCGATATCATCCGCGCAACCTCTTTTGTTTTACTCTGTTTTGTTTTGTGTTTTAATTATGTCCCTGTGTGGTTGTGATATGATATTAATTTTTCACAAGTAGATTTACCGCAACTTCTTTTGTTTTACTCTGTTTTGCTTTGCGTTTTAATTAAGTCCCTGTGTGGTTGCAATATCCTCGCAGCAACCTCTTTTGTTTTACTCTATTTTGCTTTGTGTTTGAATTAAGTCCCTATGTGGTTGTGATATGGTATTAATATTTCACAAGTAGATTTACTGCAATCTTTTTTGTTTTACTTTATTTTGCTTTGTGTTTTAATTAAGTCCCTGTGTGGTTGCGATATCCTAGCCACAACTTATTTCTGAGAAATTTCACTTTGCCGCAACTGAATTTCTAAGTGAGACTCCTCTTTTTTACCTGGTGAAATTTTTCTAACATGATGTCAGAGCCGGTTAAACCCTGTTAGTGTAAAAACAAGTGTTTTTTATTAAGCGTTAAAGAAATTGTTTTGAGGGCATATTGTTTTTAGTATATTTAGGATATTTACCAGTAGGTAGATTTTTTTTTTTTTTTTTTACACTCAGAAATGGAAACATCAAGCACAAGCTTGCATATTGTTTTTAGTATATTTAGCATATTTACCAATAGGTAGATTTTTTTTTTTTTTTACACTCAGAAATGGAAACATCAAGCACAAGCTTGACTAATCCTCAGATACCTCAGTTTAATGGCAAAAATTATGATCATTGGGCTATTGCAATGAAGACCCTCTCAAGACATTTGGGATTTCGTGGAGAATGGTTTTTAAAAACCAGCAGATGCAACAACATACAATGTCTTATCTCAAGTAGAAAGAGATCTGTTGAGGGACAATAGGAAGAAGGATTCAAAAGCACTGTTCTATATTTTCCAAGTAGTTCATAAAACTATTTTCCCAAGGGTTGCAGTGACAATGAAGTCCAAGCAAGCATGGGACACCCTCCAGACAACATACCAAGGCATGGAAAAAGTCAAGACAACAAAGCTGCAAATGTTGAGAAGAGACTTTGAAACACTTTGTATGAAAGAGTCTGAGAATGTAGACTCATTTTTTACACATGTAATTGAGTTGGTTACTCAAATCAGGTCTCATGGTGAGACAATTGAAGGAAGGAGAATAGTTGAGAAATTTTTTAGAAGCCTGCCAGTAAGGTTTTATACCATTGTTGTGGCCATAGAAGAGACTAAGGATCTCTCATAGTTCTTAGTGGATGAGCTTCATGCATCACTGATTTCTCATGAACATACACTGAATAGAGCAAAAAGCTCCTCATTGGAGCATGCCTTCAAGACACAAGTTTCCTTTGGTCAAGGCCGAGGCAGAGGAAGAACATATGCTAGAGGAAGAGGAAGAAGCCCACACATAGGTGGAAGAAGTAACCCTTCAAGCTCAAGTGGAAGGGGCAACAATCAAAAGCCAAGTCAAGGCCCAAGCCAAAATCAAGCACAAGGTCAGAGGTATGATAAATCTCAAGTTAAATGCCATTACTGTAAGAAGTATGGTCATTATGCAAATGAATGTAGAAAGAAGAAATATGACATTAGTAACAATCCAAGTGTAAATTTCACAAAAGAAAATCACAACCATGATAACATGTTTTTAGCTTGTAATGTAGCACAAGAAAAACAAATCGATATATGGTATCTAGATTCAGAGTGTAGCAACCACATGTGAGGGAACATAGAAATGCTTTCCAATCTAGATGAAAGTGTGAAATCTGAAGTGACATTAGGGATTGATAGCAAAGTCTCTATCATCGGAAAAGGAAGAGTTAATATCCTAACAGAGAAGGGGGAGAAGAAGTACATCTTAGATGTTTACTTTGTCCCTATTCTGAAGCATAACATCATAAGCATTGTACAACTCATGCAAAAGGGATACAATGTCTTCTTCAAAAATGTTGTGCGCACAATTTTAGATAGGTCTCCAAGTTGCAAAGGTTCAGATGACAAATAATAGAATGTTTCCCCTAAATATAAGATTAAATTTGAAAGAAGAAGGTGCACAAGCACAACTATCAATGAACTCACAAGAGGATGGAAGAAAAGAGGCAGTTATCACACAAGTGAACTATCAAGCAGAGGTCAAAGATGAAAAATGGTTATGGCATTTGAGATTTGGACATCTCAACTTTGGAGGTTTGAATTTGCTGCATAGGAAAGGCATGGTGAAGAGTTTTCCACTCATAGAAAAAACGAACAGCCTATGTGAAGGATGTATCTTTGGAAAGCAACATAGAGAGACATTTCTAGTAGGAAATTCAGTAAGGGCAAAGGCAACATTGGAGATTGTCCACTCAAATTTATGTGGACCGGTGCAGACACCATCAATTGGTGGCAGCTACTATTTATTGACCTTCATAGATGACTACACAAGGAAGACATGGATCTATCTCCTAAAATATAAAAGTGAAGTGTTTGAGCGTTTTCTCTAGTACAAGGCTCTTGTTGAGAAGCAAAGTGGACACTACATCAAAGTCCTCAGGATTGATAGAGGTGGCACATACATCTCAAATGATTTCCTACGTTTTTGTAGGGAACATGGAATTCACAAGCAATTTACAACAATATATACACCTCAACAAAATGTTGTGGCGGAAAGGAATAATAGGACCATTATGGAAATGGCAAGGAGTATGTTGAAGGAAAAACATTTGCCAAATGATTATTGGGCTGAAGCTGTCGCTTGTGCGACATATATCTTGAATAGATGTCCAACCAAAAGAGTCCAAGACATAGTTCCTGAGGAGGCATGGAGTGGAAGAAAGCATAGTGTCACTCACATTAGAGTCTTTGGATGTGTGGCATATGCACATGTCCTAGATGAGATGAGGAAGAAGTTGGACAACAAGGGGGAGAAATGCATATTTATTGCATATAGTGATGAATCCAAAGCATACAAGCTTTACAATCCATCAACCAAGAAGGTCATAATCAGCAGAGATGTGTAGTTCATAGAAGAGGAAGCATGGGATGGAATTTTAGAGAAGACAATCAATGTGAAAGCATGTATACCACATGATGACAAAGAGGAATTGATAGTAGCAAACAATTCCTCAAAAGTGACTCCCTTTACTCCTATTCAAGCACAATAAAGCAGGCAACAAGGAACACCATCAACAAATAATAGGACAATGTCACGCAGTCAAGCAAGTGCTTCTCCAAGCACACCGCAAAGCACAACACCAAGTGACATGTCAAGCCCATCTTCGGCAAGCTCAAAAAGACCAAAATTTAGAAATTTAAATGAAATTTATGAGCAAGATGAGGTTAATAGCAGCATTGATCTGAATTCATTATTTTACTTTTTTTGTCATGTAGATGACCCAATCCATTTTGAAGATGTAGTCAAAGAATAAAAATGGGTTGCGACAATGGAGGAAGAAATAGAAACAATAGAAAAGAATGACACATGAGAGTTAATGGACTTGCCACAAGGAAAACAAGTCATTGGAGTGAACTGGGTCTATAAGACCAAGAGCAATGTCGATGGGAAGATTGAAAGGCACAAAGCAAGGCTAGTTGTCAAAGGATACAAGCAACAACATGGAAGACATTATGTAGAGACGTTGGCGCCAGTGGCGAGGATGGAGATGGTGCGTACAGTTGTGGCGATTAGCACACAACATAAATGGAAAGTGTATAAAATGGACGTAAAGTCAATGTTCTTGAATGGAGTGCTAAAAGAGTAAGTGTATGTTGTGCAACTGCCTGGTTATTAGGTAGAAGGCCAAGAATACAAAGTGTATCGGTTGAGGAAAGCTCTTTATGGGCTGAAGCAAGCACTGTGTGCATGGTACAACAGGATAGATGCCTACTTATGGGACAATGGTTTCAACAAATGTGACAGTGAACCTACTCTCTACATCAAAGAGAATGATGGTAAGATTCTCATTGTTGTCTTATATGTAGATGATTTAATTTTTTCAGGCAGTGATGATTTCGTCATTGTTGATTTCGAACAAGTCATGAAGAATGAATTTGAAATGATTGACTTGGGGTCGCTAAGGTATTTTTTGGGCATAGAAGTGAAGCAAATAGAAAATGGCATTTTCATCTCTCAAGAAAAGTATATATTGGAGAGGTTTAAAATGCGAAAAAGTAAGCCCACACCAACTCCAACTAGGCCAGATATAATGTATGTAGTGAGTTTGGTTTCAAGGTTCATGGAGACATCCAAGGAGATGCATTGGCAAGCATCGAAAATGATTCTAAGGTAGGCCAATGGGACAAAGCAGTATGGCGTTTTGTACACTGCAACAGATGATTTTAGGCTGGTTGGTTACACTTACAGTGATTGGGCAGGAGTGTCGTTGAAAAAATGAACACGTCAGAATATGTTTTTCATTTGGGTTCCAGAGCCACTTCATGGGCTTCCAAGAAGCAGCCAATAGCGTCACTGTTAACAGCAGAAGATAAATATGTCGCCGCAATAGCAATAGCGTGTCAGGGAGTTTGGATGAGAAGGATGTTAAGGGATCTTTGCCACGACCAAGAAGGAATGAAAACTATTTTCTGCGACAGCACATCAGCAATTGCATTATCAAAGAATCTCGTTTTTCACAAGAGGACCAAGCATATTGATGCTAAATATCATTTCATTAGAGAGTTGATTAACAATGATGAAATTGTGTTGCAACACTACAAGTCACAGGAACAATTTGTTGATATTTTCACAAAGCCATTGGCACATGAAAGTTTTGTTTATCTCAAAGATTTTTTGGGAATTTTCAGTGGCGGAACTTGTTATTAAGGGGGGGGTGTTGGAAATAATAGTCCCAACCACCACTTTAAACATACTGAAAAACACCATGCTTGCCCAGTCAACCATTGCACGGTTGCGATTTTGTTTGTAGGCGAAAGGACAGAAGTCAGAGAAGAATTACATCACGGACCATTCTGCAACACGTCACAAGAAGTTAAGGAATTTAATGAAGTTTAGTAAGTAAGTATGGGAAAGCATTCACTCCGCGATTGTTGCCCACACTTCACAACACTTGCAAGTTCAGAAAACCATTTACTATGTAAATTCGCCCATGTTACGTATTAATTATTTTCTCTGTCATGCATTAATGTCAAATTTGTATGTTGAGATAAATATGGATGTAAAATTCATTTGTATTATTGGGCAAGTTAGAGAGAGAGAGTCTGTGAGGTAGTGAGGAGAAAATTGTGGAGGAAATATTGGTGAGCACATGAAAACCAGTTTTATATAAGTTTACTTCGCAACCCCAGTAATGCGTAAATCGCAGTAAGTTTGTTGTGTTTTTTTCACTTGGAGTTGCAGCTTCCATTTACCACTTGAATGTATTTCCTTATGTTTTAACATATAATATAAAGTCTGGCTTATTGCGTTATGGTTTTAATCTTTCAAAAGTAGATTTACCGCAACCTCTTTTGTTTTATTTTGTTTTTCTTTCTGTTTTAATTAAGTCCTTGTGTGGTTGTGATATCCTCACCGCAACCTATTTCTAAGCAAGTTCACTTTTCCACAACCGAATTTCTGAGTGAGACTCCTCTCCTCTGCCCCCATGAAATTTTTCTAACAGTTTTTAATCCATGCTCTATTCTATTCTAAGCTCATTTCATCTGATATACTACTCTGATATCGTCTGTTGTTGGTACATGCAATGGATACTGTAACGGGAACTACAGGTAACACCATTAGCAGTGCTATTTTTTTCCATTCATCCAACAGATAGATGATCTAATTCACCTCGATGACAATTGTTAGCATATGGAAGAGCAGTTATATTAGATGAAGAGCCTCCTACTTGATATTAGCTCTCAGTTCCAACATCAGTAGAGGGAGGCACCAGATTCTTTGAAGAATTGTTTGCTAAGGATGCAATGCAAATTTGGAGAGGCCAGATAGTTGATTTATCGCTCAGAACACACGTGGCTATAGCATTGTATTGATTCCATCATGTACAAGCCCAATGTCTTTAAGAAAATTTGACAGTGGAACACAATTATTCTTGAGCTCCATGATCAGCTTAGGACCGACGTTTCCGTGTTTTCTGGTACTACTTCAGGATGAACCCGACATAGGATTGGTCGGATTGGAAATAAAATCTACTGAGGAACAACTACACAGATGGATTTTGGAAGCTCCCCATGTTCGCATTATAGGTGTATACGGTATGGGTGGTGTGGGAAAACAAAATTGCTTAAAACAATCTACAACACCTTAGTAACGTTTTTGATCATGTGATTTGGGTTACAGTTGCCCAATTTCCAATTCTACAAATGAAAAATGATATTACTTCTGCAATTAATTTAGATCTGACAAACTATTCCACCGATATGGCGAATATGAAGTTGTGTACCTATATGAATACCAAGAAATTCTTTTTGGTTTCAGACGACATGTGAAAGGCACTCTATCCAAAAGACTTGGGTGTGGAATTTGGGAAGAATAGAACGAGCAAAGTTGTATTCACAACTCGATTAAATATATAAAGGTATTTATTAAAAAAATATATATGTTAAATAAGTAAAAAAACATAAAGTTATGATAATTATTAATAAATTTTATCTCAATTCAAATTTTCTTTGAAGAAATTTCCATTATGTGTAATCTTTAATCTCTTTATTTTATTTCTGTGTGATTTTAATTTATACAAGGTGCCAAATTAACCACACATTTAAGACAATTCAAAAAACCTTCTCTTCCACCTCTTTGTTCACCATTTACTCCCTATAATGTAATGAGTCCTATAACATATAGGAAATCTATATTGAATAACATATAGGAACTTTATATTGAATTTTTTGAACATTGTCTTAATGTAATGAGTCCTATAACATATAGGAACTCTATATTGAATTTTTTGAACACTATCTTAATGTCTTGCTAATCCATGTGGTAGAGTTATTAAACTACATTGTTCTCCATGGTTTTCCACAATCTTGGTTCTACAATCTTGGATATCCCACATCATTCATCCAATTTGATATGTTGTATCCTAGTGAAACAAAGAAATAACATAATCAATTGAATGATTCAATCTATGTTATGGAAAAACATATGAAGTTATACTATTTAAGGAAAATTAGAGCTAAACATCTTAATATAATCAAAGCTAAACATATTAAGAGAATAGTTGAATGAAATGAACAATAATATCAATCACATGAATATGTGAGCCTATAAATGATTATAGAATTTAAGAAAAAAAAGTTATTGCAGTGATTAGTTACCTCCTTGGGAAAATTTCCTTGGGAAAATTTCAAGGATCATGGTTCCTATCCATGTTTTTGCGACAGTCATGGTTCCACCTGCATTGATTTGTGTGTGCGCTCCTGGTTCTTCCTCCACCCCCCCACACTATGCAAATGAAAGTTAATTTAAGGTTTGGAGGGCGGATCCGCTGAGAAGGTTGTTGTGGCGCAAATGGTAAATTTGTTGTGTGGTTACAGAGAGGTCGGGGGATCAAATCCCGACCCTTTCGAATTAGGCGTGCATCTAATTTTTTTTAGCATACGGTTTATAACCGTTAACCAACACCGATTCAAAAGGCACATAACCGTTAACCAACACCGATACATATGAATGGTTGGTGTATTAAATATTTGTTGGTATGTTGGATAGTTGCCGTATTACATGGGGTTGCCCGTTTGGGGGCTGGCCATGTGGGCTAGGCGAGTTCGACCCCCTCCGGCTCCCTTACTAAACTCTTGTCACAAATTTTTTGGTGGGGGTGTGTTGGGGTTTGGGTCCATGCCCCAAGCCCGGCCCACCCATATCTGTGCTCCATTTACATTAAGCCATGGTGCGAGGGGTGGCGGGGTCATGGCCGCCAACCCCACGTGGTGTATCCAAGCGGATCCACTAAGTATACAAGTATAAATGACTGTAAAATACATAATGGATCATCTGATCATAGTCGAACAAGTACATGTCTGAATATCACATATAAACTGTCAATGATGCTGGAAGATACAACGGATCACTGATATCAAAGACTGACCCCAAGAGGTACCAACTGAACATGATGGATAAGGATGGTACTGCACTGCAAACTCAGGTGCCAGCATATAGAATGTCGCCATGACTGACTGCAACATATAAGGTGGAATGGTATCAAATAGCAGCAACTGTCAATTGAACCAATGAATGCTGATACAACCTGAGGTCTTCACCGACCGCCGTGGTACATTTCTACACCATGGGAATAAATGATCTGAAGTCGACCATGTGAGAAATCGTTTGATTACCGGTCATTGATGTATACCGTTAACAAACGCGAGACTACTGACCGATAATGATAATGAGCGTCAAGATACCCAGTACAAACTAACAAGTGTGAATAAATGAGCTGAAGTCGAACACCTGTAAGAATCTATCGATCAGGAGACAATGATGGTTTCCCACTGTCGATAGCGAAGGATCTCCCACTAATGACTGCAAACCCCAAGGTACTGCCAAATGGACTCTAGATCTTTGCCCCAGAGCAATGAGTCGGAGTCGATAGGGAAAGATCCGCTAGAAGGAAGGCATTAAGGCATCCTTCATCAATCTAGCTCGAGTGTAACCCGTAGGCCAATAATGTGGAAGGAATTGGACGAAAAAAGATGTAGTAACCGAACCGAAGTACGTTTCCGGCATACACAAGATGTAGCTAGCACACGGAAGAAACCCTCTGAACCAACCAATAATGAAAGCTGACACAGAGGCGAGGTATCCACCAATAGGGTCAAATGGAAACCAAGGTACCGCACGAATCCCAATGTGTGATAATGTAAGCTGACGTCGAACACAAGGGAAACAACTCAGTCAAAGACCCATGATACTGATCGATGCTGAGCACAAGGTAACCTATCAATAATGAAAATAGGGCCAGGGTGCAACTCTAGGCCTGCCCTCAGAGCAAGATGTCGTCGTCGATAAGGACAAGACCCGCTGGCAAGAAGTTAATGGGGAACTTCTCAAACCAGCATCAGTAAAGGACCAATATAATTGATGTGATGTAAGACATGACACTGACAACCGGGATGGCCGACTGAAAAATGAGTTAAGAGACACCGCAGAGAGGCTGACTCAAGCTAACTTCCCTTCAACAAAAGCACAACTCAATGTGACTATGGCAGCATATGATGAATCTGTATAAGTTCGTCATGCAGGAGGCATGAACGAACCCTCCATATGATTGGAAGAGATAACCAATCGGGGGAGAACTAACTCGATAACAATGGTTATGGCGAACCTAAGTCAAACTAAATCCCACCCAAGCGGAGGAGACTTTGCTTTGAGTGCTTTGTTCAAGGGCGACACGACTGACTCTAGCTGCCAATAATAGATGGAAATATTGTCCCTTTCCCGCTCTTTTTGAAATATTTAATTTTTTTCTGTCTTTTTCTGTTAAGCTCGAAAAATAATAAAAGAATGCTATGGTATAGTGGAAAGGACGAGTGTCGGTGAAACAGATGATCTAGTTCCTGGGAGGGGAACATTCCTATGCTCAATGCAGGGAGGTGAAAACTGGTTGGTGACACTCAAAGGTATGTCCCTTCCACAGGTCAAGGGATGTCAAGTTGCAGAGGTTAAAGGTATGCAAGGTTGATTTTTTGCAGACGTCATGGTCAAAATTTGGCTTAAACACGAGTCCAGTGAAGCCGACTCTAGGCCAAAAGGTGCAAACGGTCAACATGCAATGCAGCGGTACAACCCAGCATAAGGAGCCTCTAGGGTGTAAGGCCAGAACAAAGCGAAGAAGTTAAGAGGAATGAGTCTTCAACGCATAAGTCATGGCGGGACTACATAGGACTCCCGAGCCTACTCAAATGAAGTAGCATGGGCAACAAATGTCAGTGAGGTGCTAACTACGATGCCCATGTAAAGGATGGCTCTACCATCATGTCATGATTTAAAAAATCGGCGAGTGAAGATGGCTTATGAACCATAACACGATGGGATTGACCCTATGGTAGATGTATCGACTGATGGAGGCTAGTATACATGATGCAATGGAAAAATGATGTCCCTAACCTATATGCTAGTGAAAAAACGATACCTGCCATGATGGGTCAGCAGTCACAAAATCGTCTCGAAAAATTCGAAAAAATGTCCAAAATGTCCTGAAAAGCAAACCAATCTCGACACTCCAAGCTCCCAAGTTAAAAGTGACATGAAACCAATCAAAATGAAATTTTGGAAAAATTTTGCATTTTCAAAACTTATAAATAGGATTTTGTACTCACCATTGTTACCGGTTGACTTGGAGAGCAAATATTTGGAGCAAAAGGAGCAAATTCTTCGTACGTCGATTTCGACCGTTCAAATTCCACAAAATCTTCCAGGTAACCCTTACACTTAGCTTGCAATGTATTGTGATTAATTTTAAGGTTTTTGATTGATGTTTCACCATTGGATTACTGACTAAAAATTTCTCCACGGCGTATACGCAGGTTGATAGTATGAAGCCCGCGTACACGTGGGCCCTATACGTGACTGTGTATACAGTAACCCACGTATACACCGTGAGCTAATTTAAATGAAAACTAACAGATGAAACCTCAATTTATTTTCAGGATTCCGCTCACATGGCGTGAAAGGGAACATGCAGCGGTTGATAATGAGGTTATGAACGATCCTCAAGCCTTAGATTCTTTACGAGGATGCGGCTTGCTCAAATTCTTCAAGCTGTCGAACATGAAAGCCAATGTGCGACTGCTTGAATTCCTCATTAGCTATTGGGATGTCGATGAGGAAGATTTTATGATAGATCAGATGCCACTCAGAGTGGAAGTGGAGGACATATACTTTATCACGGGCCTTTCCCGAAGGGGAGAGGTAGTACAGTCTTGGGGCAGGACGCGGAGTAGCCTCACTATAGAGGACTATGTACAGATATACTACCCAAGACATCTCAAGAAAGTTGGGAGCCCGATCTCCATCGCACACGTGGAGAGTTTATCACTATGGATTATCCTGTTCACCATAGCTTGGGTGAATGGATCATCCTCACTGCATCAGGCGTCACGGCTCAACATGAGTGTGGTAGTGGATTGTCTCAACACAGTGTTCGACTGGTGTACTCCTCTTCTGGCCAGCATGAAGAGCCAACTCACTTCCATTAAGAGGGGACAGACCAAAAACTTTGGTTATGGGAACATTCTGTGCACCTTCTTCTTCGAGAAGACTCCCACACTCCGACCCAGGGTAGCAGTTTCCATCAGCACCCCACGCGATCCACATATGGGCCGGTGGGCTGATTTGATGAAATGTTTGGGGGGTGGGGAGGTTCCTAGGACTGCTTTCGACGATGATTTCTTCACCTGGTGGGATCAGTAGATCATCGCTGTCGATGACTACCCCTATTCTGGGCTGGACTTTCGAGGAGATCCAGACCTAGAATTACCGCCAGATGCAGCATGGGGCGAGATCGGTAAGAATTTTGATTTGATGATCTTTTTGGATTTTTCAAATATAATGATGCAATTTGAAAAATATGTATTTTTTGATGAGATTCAAATGACTGATATGATGATCATGATCCAGATATTGGGCCACTGCGGCCAGATGGACTCCCGCGGCACAGACGACGCGGCCGAGGAGCCGAAGAGGCGGCTGCTGAGACGGAGAGGACTCTACACAACGTCCAACAACACTTGACTAGGCTGAGCTGTCGAGTACCGATGGATGCTATAGAGGACCTTCCGGAGGATATGTAGCGTCATGTGGTTGGAATGCCACGTGACTGGGTTCGCACTTTTCGGCGTGTGGCCAATGCTATAGTGACCTACTTGGCCGCTCATCCTGAGCCTGGGGCATTAGATATGTCGGATATGATTATGGGCATTTGAGTCCCAATTTTGTATATTTTTTGGACTACATATGTACATTCGAGACACTTTTATGATGATATATATATATATATATATATATATATAATATTATAATATTAATAATATTATAATTAATTATATATCTAATATATATATATAATATATATATATATATATATATATACAGTTCGAATTTTTGATGCTTTGATTTTATGATGAATGATTGATGTGCCAGTCTAATGCTTGATTAGCGATAGAATCAGCTAACCAATTATGAGATCTTGGAATATGCAAATAATTAATATAAATAACTGATCTTTGCAACAACCTCACTCTTAAATACTGGTGATATAAACATGGATCCCTTACCTGATAAATGTTATTTAATTGAAACACTATCAATTGAGAATCGAGATACACCACTAACGAGTCGATCCCATAAGAGATTACTTCGGATAGTAAATTAATAACGGCAGTATACTGAGCCATAATATTCGAAGCAAGACCAATGCATACGCCATCAAATTACCAGTTGGATAATAAAGTACCCAAGCTGCGGAAGCGAGATTCCGAGTGTGCCGACTAGCACCATAGGCGAACCCAAAATAGATCAACTCATCCATCAACACCTGCAACAGCAGACCAAAAAGTGTTGACATCACGAAGCTCTCGATAATATATGTACAAATATACATAATATGCAAAGAAGCCATTGCCTAATTTCTACTTAAGCAAAGTACTTCTTTAGGTAGAGCCCGTTTCGGGGCTCTGCCAGCTTGTTTCCTTCAAAGTCGACTAACTCATACGACCCTTTTTCTAAAGCTCATTTAATAATGAAAGGACCGTACCACATAGGCTTAAACTTGCCTGCACCCAAGGCGTCTTTATCTTGGTCGTAAACCAAGACAAGGTCGCCTTCAGAAAAGATTTGAGGACGGACATATTTATCATACTGCGTTTTCACCCTTTTCTTATGGGCTTCATTCATCGTGGCGGCATCTCGACGCTGCTCATCGAGATGTTCCAAGTGAAGAAGGCACTTTTCGAGACTCGAAGTCTCTGGAAGGAGCTCTACAGCTAATTTGAGAGACGGAATTTCACATTCGATAGGAAAGATAGATTCCATCCCGTAAACTAACTAAAAAGGCGTAAAACCAGTAGCAGTCTTTACGGAGGTCCGGTATGTCCAAAGAGCCGAATACAACATGACGTCCCAATTGGACCGATTTTTATCAATTTTCCGCTGGAGTATCGTCTTAAGGGTTTTATTAACTGCCTCGACCTGTCCATTGGCTTGAGGATAATAGGGGGATGAATGCTCTTGACGGAAACCGAATTTAGAGGCCAGTTCAGACATGAGTTGATTTTGAAAGTGACTGCCATGATCAGTGACAATCTCTCTTGGGACACCAAACCTTGAGATAACCTGATTGAAGATAAACAAAGTTTCCGTGTCACTATCGTTTTTATAAGTGGGCATGGCTTCGACACACTTCATAAAGTAGTCTACTGCCACAATAATATACTTGTGATTCGCTGCTGAAGGTGGATTACAAGTTGTAAAATCAATACCCCACTTAGTAAAAGGACCGACCGTGACGACGGGAAAAAGAGGAGATGGATGCGCACGCATCTTTCGAGTAAAGATTTGACAAGGGTGGCAACGTTTGACCGCTTCCACACAGTCTTTAAAAATTGAAGTCCAAAAGTAGCCAGCACGTAAGATGCGCTAGGCTATAGCAAGCCCTGATAGATGACCACCACAAGCTCCACTATGGCAATCATTAAGCATAGACTCTGCTTCTTCCAAGGTCAAACAGCGTCGAAGGATTGAATCAACCCCTCGTCAGTATAAGGTGTCACCAATGATAACATAGTTCTTAGCCAGGTGACGTAATTTACGACGTTCATCCTTGGAAAAAGTAGAGGGAAACTTAGAAGTATGGATATATACAACGATATCTCCATACCAAGGGTCAAGTGAAGAGATGAGGAATAAATGTTCATCGGGGAAACTTTCCTCAGAAATCGTGTCCTCTCCACAAGGCAGCTCAGAAACTAACTCCGCAAAAACCATGGATTTCTTAGACTTAGCTGACAAGAATTCGAGATCCAATTCTTGCAAAATGACTATCCATCTGTTATATTTGCCGCCAATCACTCGCCTACTGAGGACAAATTGGAATGGATTGACTGTCACTAAGACAAAAGTTTTGTGTAACAAGATGTAATGACGGAGCCGCTGGACAGCATGAACAGTTGCCAAGGCTAATTTCTCTACTGGAGAATAGCGAAGTTTAGGGCCTATTAAGCCTCGACTCAAATAATAAATCACGTGCTCGGTGAGAGCATCATCCTCCTGAACTAGAACCATACCAATGGTTGATTCTGCTGCCGCGAGATATAAAAGGAAGTCTCTACCATAATCTAGTGGACTCAAAAGCGGGGTAGAGACTAATGCTTTTTTCAAATCATCAAACGGTCGTTGCGCAAAGTCATCCCATACAAATGGAACTCCTTTCCATAACAACCGCATGAACCCTTTAGTAATCTCGGCATAATTGGCTATAAAGCGTCGTAAGAAATTAGCCTTCCCTTGAAGACTCTGAAGTTGACGAATTGAAGACGGGGGAGGCAACCAAACTATTGCCTCAACCTTGAAAGGATCTACCTGAGTCCCTTCGTTCGACACGATGAACCCTAACAACTGACCAGATGTGACCGCGAAAACGCACTTGTTGGGATTGAACCGGATTTTATAAGAACAACATCGTTCGAAAACCATTCGAAGGTCGCTAGGATGATCAGTCCTCTTCCGAGAACGAGCAGTGAGATCATCTAAGTACGCTTCAATGATATGTTTAATGTCGTGGAAAGCATAAGACATGGCCCACTGAAAGGTAGCTGCAGCATTTTTAAGACCAAAAGGCATCCTTCTGTATGCAAAGGTTCCCCAGGGACATATGAAGGTCGTTTTATGTTGGTCTTCAGGACGGATAGAAATTTGATTATAACCAGAGAATCCATCCATGAAGGAAAAAATCTCGTTACCTGCACACTCATCGATAATCTGATCAATAAATGGCGTGGGGTAATTGTCCTTGGGACAAGCCTTGTTCAAGTCCCTGAAATCAATGCATACTCGGATTGTTCCTTGCTTTTTATCTACGGGGACTGGGTTAGAAACCCAATCAGTAAGAGGAATAGGGTATATAAAACCTGCCTTTAGCAGTTTCTCCACTTCCGCTTTGATAGCTGCTGCTTTCCTAGGGTTGACTGGCCGAAGCCTCTGATAGACAAGTTTAGCGTTTTCGTACGTCTTGATCTCATGTTGAACTATAGATGGGTCAATGCCAGGCATTTCCTCATAAGACCAAGCAAATACATCCCGAAATTATTTAAATAAGTCGGTATATATTTGAATTTCTTTAGGGGAACACTCAATTCCGATGAAGATATTCTCTATTGTGTTAAGGTCCCTAGAGATGTTTATAGGTGTTGTTTTTGAAATCACTGACATATTACCTTCGTCACGAACGTGTACTGGAGCCAAAGGGTTTAACACCATACAAACATCACTAGAACAGAGCTCGGAGAATCTAGAGTCTACCTCTTGCAATGGAGGAAGAAAGTATGAACGATGGTGTAAATCTTCCCAGGGTCAATCTATACCCATCATTACTTCAAGAATCGCTTCTTCTGATGGTAAAACTGAATCCAAGCAGTCCAAAGCAGAGGTGGAGTCAAGGCTCCAAGCGGGGGCCACATCGCCATCTAACTCCTCTTCAAAAAAAGGAGTAGAATGGTCTTCTGCAAAGTTCACGATAGACTAATATCTAAGCTTAGTTGCAGATATAGGGAATGCCATTCCATTTTCCTGTCCTTCAACTAATGTGGTCATAGGTGAAGGCAACGCCCAGGGGTCTGAAAAATAATGAGTTCGAAAGAACCCATCTCAAGAAAACTCCCTAGATGATGAAATAGCATTGATTTTTGCTATAGAAGAGGGAAACTCAAAGGTACCCATCAATGAGGAATACATTCCTACTCCTAGATTCTCAATAGGCGGACGAGGGTTATCCACTAAGGGAACAGTGGAGTCGGAAGTTGTTTGAGGATCAACTGGAGAATAGTCTAATTGATCCACCTTTACGATTTTCCCCTCATGAGGAAAGCAAATGACACGAAACAGAGTCGAAACAACGGCATCCATTTCGTATACCCAGTTCCTTCCTAGGAGGAGATTATAATCTAGGTTAGCATCAACAACCTCCACTTCAATATTAACGACCTTCCCCCCAACACATATAGGAAAGGCCGGGATAATCCCATGCGGCTTATGAGAATGGCCATCTAATGCAGTGAAGACGGTAGGTGAAGGAACGTCCGAAGGTGATCCGATAGCCTTCCAACATGACATCGACATAACGCACGTGGAAGCCCCCTCATCAATAACGGTTCGAAAAATATTGATTTTCCAGTATGTAGACTTTACTTGAAAAGCCATGTGATGAGGGAGTCGCTTTTTGACATTTAACATGTCAAAAGTGAGCACTAAAGAATTAGCCGGATCTACTGCCCCAATTGCGGAAAGTAAAGCACTTCTCTGACCCGGACACGACTGGAGAACCTCTAAAGCGGACATAGCGCACGGACTCTGAGCTAGATCTTCCACAATGGAGTAATTATGGGCGGCCCTAGCATTAGGATTAATCGTCGCGCATTTAGCGGAACCTTTCGGCATCTGTGGTATAGTCTCAACAGGGGGTCGCTCGATATGAAGGTCAATACTTCCGGGAACAACCTTATCCTTGGAAGTTTCGGCTTCACTGTAATCACGTGACCGAGTAGCCACATGGACATTAGAACCCATCATGAAAACATTCAAAGATTTTTCCCCTTCCTGGTTGCCCCCTACAGAGGTTCCAGGGTTTGAACTCGCGCCAGCGAGAAGTTGCTGCCCTTGGGGAAAAGGGTTAGTTAACACATCTTGGGAACTAGAAGTCCCTTGCTGCCCTAACAAGCGCTGAGCGTCTTCAATCTTGGCGCAAAGATGAGTTAAATGGTCTCCACTGCATAACTTTCATGGAAACTTAACTTTCTTTTTCGACTCATTTCTACCCCCACCAACATTATTGTCGGATTTGTTTGCATCAGGTTTCCCATCCTGGTTCCTTTTCTTACCTCGTCCTTTATTTTTCCCATTGGAATTTTGACTTCCTTTGGGATTGTCTGATTGGACGGTATTAATTGAAGAAGTTTGGGAAGCGGAAGGATTAGACGATGTGACTTGGTTGTTAGAAGCAGTTTGTAAAGACAACTGCTGCAATTGATTCAACAAGTTCACCGTATTTGTGTCTACTGACCCAACAATACCGTCCGCGTGGGGACCTGGCTTCAGCTTAACTATATCAACCTTCGATCCAAGAGCATCTAGAAAGTACTTTTCTAGGATCCCGGACTGAGAGTAAATCAATTCTAATTGCTGGGCCCTAAAAATGGCTTGCTCCTCGGAATATACCCCAGACACGGAGACATCTTTGGAGATCTCAGGTACCAAAGACTTCAAGAACCACTCAAGATGGAAACCTGGAGGGATATCTGCTTTAATAAGCCTCTTTCTCTGTCTCCATTCCTGAATGTGATCGGAAATGTGAGCTGCCCTATCCTGACGAAAAGTAGCCAGTAGTTCGGTTCCGGCATCATACCAGACGGGCAACTGAAAATGGTTCAAGAATACATTTGCTAAGTTGGCGAATGATGTAAAGCTGCCCCCAGGCAACTCTATATACCACTTAGCCATGTTTCCAGTTAAGGTGCATTGAAATAATCTCAACCTAATCGAATCGTCAATCAGGGAGTTGGATGAGCACCATAAGTGGAACGTGGTTACGTGGTCGCTCGGATCCTCACCGCTTTTCCCTTCGAATTTTGGAATATCCAAAGGGATTTTAGTTGGGACCAGAGGCTAGGCCAGACTATACTCGATTGGGTCGTTAGTTAACTTGGTGAGGTCTGGCAAGTTTAACGTTGCTAGAAACGGAAGTCTAAGCGGGGCTTGGGCATTCCACCCTGACTGGGCGGCAGTCCCGAAGCTCTGAAAAGATTGGCCTGGATTTTGGGAGGCACCAGGCTGCCCGAAGTAACCAGTAGAACCCACTGAGCCAAAAGGGAGGCCTTGTGACCTAGCAAAACTCGGAGTTTGACCAACTCCGGCCGTATATCCACCATACCCTGCAAAGTTTCCTCCTGTCGGATTGTAAGGAGTTGACAACCCCTGATATGGATTCCGAGCCGTAGCTAGGGGAGGAATACTTTGGAATGAACTAACCGTGGTATACGGCCTATTCCCATATTGGTCGTGGAATGGATTCCCAGTTCCGGCACTACTAAGCCCAGGGTTATTCCAACCTTGGAAAGGATTGCTGCTTTGTCCTACTAAAGAAAAAGGCATAGATCCTACCGTAGGGTTGGAATGTGGTATATGACCACTTCCAAATGGAAAACCTTGGAACAAAGCCGACGCACTCATTGTGGATGTGGCAGCCCCGAACAGAGCTGAGGGAATTCCCGATGATTGGGAGCCAAATGGGAAGTACCCAGAACCGAAAGCATTTGTTTGGGAGCTTCCACTCGTAGATGGAATGGAAGTCGACCCAACAACAGATGTGCTAGTAAAAGATCCGAATAACGAGATGGAGGGGATGGAAATAGTTCCACCTCCTTGCATAGATACGGGGGTCTGTGCAGTCGTAGCACTAGTAGAAGCCATGCTTCTCGTAGTGGTCATCGAAGGTAAGCGCGTAGCGTAACCTGGACTTGCTGGTCTTTGTGACAGAGTTCCAACGTATTGCAATACGTGTGGATAACTTGACGGTAGGGGAGAATTCGGAGCCGCTAACGACTCTGAAAGTTCTTCTACCTCAATACTATCTTCCACTTGTAAGGGAACTTGAGAAGGAACTGGTAGGTTCCTTTCTTGTTCTACGGAAGTACCAGGTGTTGCTTCAATACTATTGCCCCCGAGGGGAGGATCAATCCCCGATGCGTCAATTACAGTGGGAAGAAACCCACCGGTATTATTGCCTCTGCGCCTTCTCGGAGAAGGCTCTACACTTGGTGGCGAGAGACCACGAAGTCTTCGAGACCGTCTGGGAGATCGGTCAGCCACTTTGAATTCTTTGTTTAAAATCTAACTAAAGACTCAAAAAATTAAAAGCTAGGC
>APFE031720003.1:0-12615 GCA_000404065.3 Pinus taeda
TAGAGGTATGGTAAATAAATAATTTTTTTTTTTTAAATCACTTTATATTTACGAACACTAAAAAATAAGGTTTTATTTAGGTGAAACCTATGGGCCAAATACCCCAGGCCAAATTATTATTAATACCATACAAAAAAATTTATTATCCCTAATATTAATATTAATAAAAATAAAGATGGCACATTGTATTCACCCATGGAATGTAGCCTATTTAAAGGGGGGAATTAAACCAACATAGATCCATCTTTACTTTGGATCTACTAAGCGTCGAGAGGGATCAAATATCTTGATATGCAAACTATCTTAGAGTGAAAAAATATTTGATCCCTCTCGGCGCTTGGTAGATCCAGAATAAAGATGGATCTATGCTGGTTTATTAGATAATGAAGACATTATATTTGGTAAGGATCGTGATTCAATGAGACTTAGAGATGTCATAATCACACATTGTTGCCTATATTAGAAGAGATTCTACACATAAAACATGTTTTTTCTCATGTTTCTTGTTGTCACATCTACAAGGAACATAACACGACTGCAGAATCTTTATTTAAGGAAGGTGTTGCTAAGGATATGGGAATTTAGAAAATGGCTGAACAACTAGGTGAAGACACACATGCGTATTTTTGCAGGTTGTTCATTGATGGTTTACTACAGGCTCAATAACTAGGAGACATGTTATTTATTTATGTTTTTTTCTTTTTGCTCATGATCATGGATAGTTTCAATGTTTATGTATATAAAACTAAATATGAACATTTTTATGTCTATTTATGTATGAAATTCAAAGATTTAGTATGTCTGGTCCTAAGCATTTTTCATCTTGATCATTCCAATTATGTTTAGCTCTAAGTCTCCAATTTGAAGTTTGAAAGAGCAATGTTCTTGAAGATGTAGCACTACCCCTCACCCACATTCACCAATAGCAGTGGATGCCCTATCGAAATTAGCCCCAAGAGAGGAAGTATTGATTACTTTGGCTATTATAATCCAAGGAGCATGTGGAGCTTTCGAAGAGGGTAGAATGGAGAAAATGGCAAGGACCTAAGCAGCCACTCTATAAAAGAACGATAACTTATCTTGGAAAATAGATTTGTTTATGGAAATCCAAACTCCTTAACAGATAAGTAGGGGAATGTTCTTGTACTACTTTACACTTGTCTTCTCCCACTAGGGTTTCCATGCTTCAGGAAAATACTCCCCTTGCCAGACTATTCCAAAGTCAATATTATTGATGAAATCTGCCCATACCCCCAATGTGAAGGGGCATGTCAAAAAAATTGTGGGGCACAAATTGTTCAACATTTTTACATAGAGTGCATGAGCTAGACCCTTTCTACCATGTGAAATTATTACAACTAACTGGTAATTATTCTCCTATCTTTTAAACGATTATTTGCCCCAATAAAATAATTTACTGAATATAATGAATACAAACACTACTGCAATATTCACCAAATAATAAGCCAAAAGAACTGAGAAAAACAAACACATAAAAATAAACACCAAGATTTTTGGACAAATGTTCCTGGAAAAACCACAATGTGGGGAAAAATAGTTCTGCGTATGAGGGTTTTATTATTCTTCAACAAATCTGTAATTTCATAATTATATAAACTACTTGTCGCAAAATGACAAAGCTCCAACAAATAATTTTCTTCACTTCTATTCATCAAATCGAACTTATGCAAATAAAATCGACCTCTAACTAGTAATTCACACTTCCTTCTTGAATTCACACTAGCCAACTAAAAATGCGTACTGCCCTTTTTGGAAACTTGCACTGCCTCGAGAAATTCATTCTGGCAAGTTATTCTACCTCCAACAACTCACATAGGCCGCTCACACTACCTCCAGCAAATCACTCGGGAAACTGGCAACACAAATTGGTCCTCCAACAACTCACATTGGAAACTTCAACTTCCCTTTCCATAGATAATTTAACCTCGTTTAGTCTCTCAGAAACCAAAAATCACTATGAAGAAATATCTCCATCAAATATCTCCTCAATTACTGTTGCAACCCTTGCTGATGTCAACCTCATGCTATCAATGTGCCCTTGCTCATTCACTATGATCTCCAATATGCACATTGACTTCTTCATATAATCTCTCATTGAGAAATCAACGACCAAAATATATTCTCAATCGATGGCTAAGATAATCTTGATTCCATCAAACACCTTTTCTAGAATTCACTAGAGAGAAATTGACTTGTCTCAATTAATACTAATTAATTAACTTATTTTCTTAAGTTAGACTTAGGAAAATAATTAAAAACTAGTTGATAATCTAATTAAGACAATTTCCCTTAGAAAAATAAAATGGGCTTGGAGATAATTAATTCTCTTGTGTTTTTAGCCTCATTGACACCTCATAAGACTGGAACACTTGCCCGAGCTACAAAATCTAACAAGTTGGTTTCGATGGTCGTAAGGCCACCCTAGCTAATCGTGATCATTGAAAGGAGACCAAGTTGATCCATTTGAGAGTTGATTTGGCTATTCAATGAAGGGGTTGACATAACTGTGCAGTAGTGATCAATTTACAATTGGGAAGAGGATGAATTACTCAACTTAGGGAAGCAAAATTGATATATTTCTGAGGGCAAGTGTGTGATGCTTCAAGAGACCGAAATAATTAAATTCATGGAGGAAAAACATCATACTCTCCAAGGCCAAATTATTGTTGAATTGTTAGGGTTATTGATGGCTAAATTAGCTGAGCAAATTGGAGGATGAGTTATTGATTGTGCAGAAGGCTACGAACGTGTTATTTGGAGGGTCGAATTAGTGATATTATTGGAGAATAATTTGAACTTCTTCAAAGAGGTGAATTGACCATCAACAAAGGAGCCAATTTATCTTATTTTTTTAGGCTAAAATTGCATCTCCTTGGAGGTTTAATTGTACTTCTTCAAGGGGATGAATTGACCATTAGCAGAGGAGCCGAGCTATCTGAGTTTCTAAGGCTGAATTTTCATCTTCAAGGAGGGCCAATTGATCTCTATTGGAGGGTTGAATTTACATTGATAAGGAGCCAAATTTCTTGTTACAGGAAGGTTGAAGTTCTCTGTTGAAGGGATGGATTATCAAGGTGTTCAGGGGAAAACATTTTCAGAAGTTTATCCACCAGGTTTTGTCTCAAGAATTTATGTAAAATTTCCTCTAGAAACCCATTAATAAAAGAATCTAGGGTTTTGCAGAATTCTCTCTCGTACTTTTGGGTTTTTCAATTTAATTGAAGTGCTGGAAAAACATATCCTACAAATTATTTGTTTTCCTTGAAAAATAAATATGGTGTATTTGGTTGAAAATAATTTCTGAGTAAGTTAGCCATATAAATTTCAAATGGATATTATATAATAGACATTCTATTCTTTATATGAAAAAATGGATGAACATGTTTTCTAAAAACGCTCATATTCTTTGTTTCACCTAATATGATGGATATCTATGCAAATATCCACTTACAAAACAAGGTTCAAAAGAAGGAGGTGGAATGAGGGGTAGCACACCTCCAATACTTGATGGAATACTCTAGTTTGGATCCATGCACTATGTTCTAGGAACCCATGGAACTTCACTCTCCACTTGTCTTGGACAATTTGTATTAATCTAGTAGTAGACCATGCCCAAAGTGAAATGAGCATTAGATCAAAATCCATGATGAACACATTCACTTGCCCCATTAATGACAAGTTTTCAAAGATGGACTTGCCTATTTCAATGAGAAGTGACTCAAGAAGTAGAAAAATGATGGATGGGACAACGTTAACCTATTGATGGTTCACCATTTAGTGGGTGGAGTCCCAACCTTAATTATCATTACTTGCCTCCAAATCAGGTCCATTGTTTCTTCTTAATTTTATGGATATATTTCTTATGTTCAATTGGGCACCACATTTGTGTTTAGTTTGACTTATTTCCCCAACTATGTGATTTTGGACTTGTTATGCCTTTAAATTTTAGACTATGTATTTTGAAAACACCCATAGTGCCTCTAGCTACTAGTTTTGATTATGATAGTAACTTGCACACAACAAATTTTTAATATAAAATGCATGTACATAATATTGTATTTTTAAATCTCAATTGGATGTAGCTGGTGGTTGGAAGAAGTATTTTTATCCTCCCCACTTGTGTTCAATTACAACATGTGACATGTTGAGCTCATAATGAGTATATCTATTATAATGACTTTTCATTCTTGTTGTCTAACAGTCCTTGAGGATCAAAATATGTATGTTCCTCATATGAAATATAAAGATATTTCTTCAAAGAATCTTTGTTTTTACAATTTTTTTTTAACAATGGGAAGGAGTGTAGAAACCTATATAAAATAACGGAGCTAAGAGGAAAAATTATAAAAAATTTAATGAAAAATGGTAGTGGGAGTCTTCATTTCCATTTTTAAAAGCCCCATTAAATTTTAGGATAAACATATATAATATTTTCTCTTCTTATTAATGTGATTAGGTCTAAATATTTAAAAATGTGCATAATTTTAATTAGTTTAGAAGTACATATAATCTTAAGTTATTTTAGTTCAAAATGGTTTATCATTTATTATAGGTGTGCTACATAAGGATAATGTGAAAAATTAGGAAAATGAAGTATAGTTCGAAGGAAATATGGGGTGAATAGAAATGTCTTTCACTTAAGATCATCTAAGTCACTAAGCTTCATGGGGATATCTTAATGTCCATGTTATGCTTTCATTAAAAATAAATAAACACAAAACTCTATTATAATTTAGTAGGCCACTTGTTCATCCTCATTTCCTTTCTATGTTATAAACCATTATCCTTCTAATTCACTCATGTCGCATCACATTATAGGTTACTAAAGATGATTTTAAGAAATGTTATTGATGGTTAACTGCAAGTATTATGGAACTTTAACATAATAAATACCCCCTAATCAAGGCTCATTAGCTGAAAGGTTTTTATGTGACATGCTAGAGCATCATTTCTTTTTTTCCAAGGAAAATCTCATAGGGAAACCTAAAGGATGCTTCCCTACATTCATAAATTGAATCCCTAGTAAACCCATAAACATAAACTAGCCACTGCCTCACCCAAGGAGATTTGAATAAGGCACTAGCTAGAATTAAATTAATTGAATTCCCAAAAACAACGGTGACAACAAGTTGTGCTAACTCATAGGATGTTGTCTATATCAACTAAATATCTAAAATAAAGCAGTTGCCTATTGCTTGTGTTAACCATAATGAGCAAAAAAATAAATTATTTTTTTAGACATTTTATTTCATACTATCTTTTAAATGTGTGATATATACAAACAAGGATAGAGGTGGAGATCACCCATTATGCTAATTGAGAATGCCTTATTAGATTCAATGCATACTTTGTAAACTAACATACTTCTTTTAATTTTAGAACTAAATTATGATCACATATAAAAGATGCACTTTGTTGCTATAAGACGCAATTATCTTGTTTGTCTATAAAATGTTATTATTTGGTAAAAAGCTCCCTTCATTTATGAAAAATATTAGTTAATGTATAATCAAACATTTTATAAAATAAAAGTGGATTGCATAAGCATGCCTCCGCAATCACAAGCATGGCTATTCCAATACCAAAATATCTCATAAAATTACATTGGTAAAAACTAAAACATTTAAAAACCCCTTAAGTACATCATACACATACAAGGGAGTGTCATGGTCGTAGACCTCTTTAAGCCAATCATAAATTCCCCCATAACATGTTGATAATGTGTGTGGGGATTCACAAGGCCACTATAAGCAAAGATCAACAATTTAGTAACCCTATGCCTATAAGATACCCATAATAGAAGGTTGTTGATTAAGGAACATAAATTCCATCACTTTAACATTGGAGTTGCTATTACCATTGCCTTCGAGAAAATCATATTGTGCATGCATATTGTTCACTAGTCATGAACTCTATGAAATATCTATGATAAAAATCACATTAGGAAATCCAAAAAACATTGATTCAAAGAGTCTGATTGTCCATGTGGCCCCACACCAAATATCGTTGCAAACCAATAGATATAGTTTCCACTAACAAAATACCTTGTGGAAAAACTCATTTGCTTGAAATGTCTAAGAGATCAACATGCTTTCATCAATACAACACCTTGAAATGGGTGTCAAAGGCCATCCACATGTGAAAAAACAACCATAAAATCATTGTCATAGTAGCCACATGAACATATTAACAACAATGATCTAGTAACTATATTAGTGCCACAAAGTCACCCACAACTTACACTCAATCAAAGAAATTCTTTGGAGGTATATAAACTTTATTCTACACCCAAGCACAACCACCACCTTGCTTTTTCTAGCCAATGACAAGTTTATTTTGCCTTGTAGGAGAAATCCTAGTGAGGTTTGAGGTAGTCTAATCTATAGGTGGGATGAAGATTGCAAAGACCTCTCTTCATTCCCATTTCTCACCCATTGGACACCTTCTTTATAACAAGTTGGAAGAAAGAGATGCTGAAAGGCCTTTTTCACAAGAAAGTTACATTTAAATACCAAATAAATGGGTATATTAGTGCCACAAAGTCATCCACAACATACACTTCATCTAAGAAATTCTTTGGAGACCTCAACTTTACACCCAAGCACAACGACCACCTCACTTTTTCTAGCCAATGACAAGTTTCTTTTGCCTTGTAGGAGAAACCCTAATGAGGTTTGATGTAGGGGATATATAGGTGGGATGAAGATTGCAAGGACCTCTCTTCTTTCCCATATCTCGTCCATTCGACGACTTTCTTAAGCATATGTCCCTTGGACACCTTCTTTATAACAAACTGTACGAAAGAGATTTTGAAAGACTTTTTTTCATGAGAAAGTGACATTTAAATACCAAATAAATGGGTATAACCTATACTTGTTGAAAGTCAACATATTGAAGGTATACAAATGAATATTGTCAAAAACAAAAACATTATATTTAATTGAGATATTATATATAAATATAATCCAAAAAATAAATACTAATAAATATATTCAATAATTTAAAGATATTATTAAAATTTCTATTTGGTTAGCCTAAATACAAATATTATTTAAAAATCTCTTTTCATAAATGTTAAGAATAATTTATAGTATTAACACTGAGTCAGATATAATCACTATAATAATATCCATTAAATATTAAATATATCAATCTGATATATATTTGAAAAAAAAATATTTTATAATAATAAAAAACAAAAACCTTAAAATATACATATATGAATAAACCATACATCTTTTTATAATTTCTTAAATAAAACTTTTTAAATAATATTCTAATTTTATCATTTATCATTCCTTACTTCAACACTAACATTTTCAAAACCATGCATTTTTTTTAATTTCTCAAGTATTATTTTTTTAAGTAAATAAACTTTAATATGACAGCAAAAACCATGTAATTTTTCACAATTTTGAAATTAATTTTTTGAACTTTAATAAGTGAACAACGGAACCTCCTTTCCATACGATGTTAATCATTTTTTCAAAGTGTCAATAGCAAGCCATTTAGATTCAAATGGAAGACCAAACCTCCTTTCCCATGTTAGCTTTTTCAGAAAAGCATTTGAAATTGGCACCGCAAATTTAAAGAATCTTGATGGTCAAGAAATCTTAAAACATGACCGTTATGTAAAGATACGATCCAAGGGAAAAGATGGCATGGCGCTGTGTATATATTACTATCCAATGTAATTAACGTTTATTCTGTGTCCTCTGCTTTGATCTATTACTATCCAGTGCAATTAACGTTTATTCTGCTTCCTCTGTTTTTCTTTGATCTCCTCTGTTTGGTGTGTTATGATCTCCTCTGTTTGGAGCGCTCCCTTTTTTCTTTCCATGTGTATGTATGTTCTTGGTTGGATGTGCCAGTTATTTTGTATGTTTGTGATGCATTTGTTGTTAATTTTTTGTATGTTTGTGCTGCCTGTGTTGTTGTTAATTTTTTTGTATGTTTGTGCTGGTTGTGTTGGTGATAGTGTTGTTTTTATATGTGGTCTGTGAAATTAACCACTTGGGGCGAACATTTCAGAAACAGATGTATTTGAGTGAAACAAATTGGCCAAACACAATCTCCATTTATAATGGATGGATGAGGTGAGGGAGATATATGGTTTAGTTTTTTCATATTAACAATAATTGGAATCTCTAATTTTTCTGGTTTTGGCTTCAATAATTCATTTGTTATTTCTAAATGTTTCTGCATTTGATAATTCTTTGTTGGTTTGTTTTTAATTTTTTGCTTTCAGCTTCAAGGACAGAGCACTGGATGCAAAGCTCTGAGCGAAAACTGCTGCATAGCCATATTTGCAAGGTACTACCGCTGGGTTTGTGTATAATTGTGGTGTTTATCATTTTATTTGTTCGTGAACTGCATTTTCCATCTGTTTCAATTGTTCATTAATTATTTTTAGAATTTATGAGCTATGGTGTTTTGTTTGTTTATCTATTGCTTTCAGTGAGTTTTTGAGTATATAGCGTGGAAAGGTCCATGTGCAAAGGGCCGACTGACACTGATGCTCTGAAGAATAAGGTCGGTGTGCACAGCATGAGGGAGCAGCACTGCCCTGGAGAAATATCTAAGGTACCTTTCTGATACTTGATTTCACTGCAATTAGTGAGATTTAGAATTATTGTTGAAATAAGACGCAGGTCTTTTGCCGGTCTTTTAAATTTGTAGTTAAGTGAACCTTAGTTGTAAAAATTTTGTTTAATTTGAAAAAAGCAACGATGAGTTTAAATTTCTGTTTGAATTAATGTAGAGGAATTGGGATAAAGATTTGGTATAAGGATGTGAATTGCTTCGGAAATCAATTAATAAGTTTATTCTGTGGTTTCTTGATGAATCATTAGACTCCAAATGTTTATTATGCGTTTTCTTTATGAATCATTAGACTCCAAAGATATTTGCAGTTTCTCCAGACAAACAAGAAGTTATAAAGGGTGGTTGGTTTTGATGTCTTGAAATTCAAGAACGCATCCGCACTAGTCCGATTGATGATGCCCTGGTATTTAAATTTAGCCAAAAAAATACCTAGGTATCCATGTTCCCGATGACAGAGCCCAGGAAAATTGGCATTCACTTAGTCTGGCCACTCGTGAGATCTTTAAGTTATGTGAGTTCGTTTAGGCTGTCGTAGTGAATTATTGAATCTGATGATGATCTTGCAACTCCCCCAACGTCCAAGGTTATTTCTTTGATAAATCACTGACGCCGATTCTCTGCACGATTCATTAGTAAATTATAGTTTAACATTTTTTATGATCCGTGTTTTTAATTGGATCAATTTCTATTCAATTCTCTTTATGGTGAGTTAAAATGTTTTTTCAGTCGAAGTGGTGGTTTCTTAACCTGAAACCAGTGTTCTTTGGTTCTATTTTCTTTTCCAAATTTCAGTAGCCGAAATCCCTGTTTCTCCTAATTGACTACCACAGACCTCTATATAGAGCTATTGAACTTCAGTGGATTTTCTTTGGTTCTATTCTCTTTTCCAAAATTCAGCAGCCGAAATCCCCGTTTCTCCTAATTGACTACCACAGACCTCTATATAGGTCTATTGAACTTCAATGGATTTTCCCCGAGTGCAATTGAACTTCAGGTCTGTCAGTGCCATAATAAAATAAAACTTATATGGAGCTCAGGGTTTTGTTTGTATCTGTTGGACTTTTTCTTTTAGTCGAAGCGGCGGTTGTGTAAGATTAAACTTGCAACCAGTGATTTTTTATGCTGTTTCCAAATCTCTGTCCGTTTCCCCTGTTCGTTTCCCCTGTTTCAATATGTCAAACCTTTATATAGAACTCCATCAATACATTGCCCTGAGTGCTAGTGAAATTCAGCTCCGCTGTTATATTTGTCATGCTGTAGGATTTTCACTGTAATAATGGAAATCAAATTTATATGAACTCATATATTTATTTGGAGTTGTTTATAATGCGATTTTTTTTGGAGATTTTGGTGACTAAATCTGGTGGAAGAAATTTTGGTTAAATCTTGATTTGTTGCAGTTAAAATGGTTTTTTAAACTACATATTTGGATTCAGAACCCTGAAAAACTCAATCCTGAAAAATCCTAAGACGCTTTAATTGTGCAGAAACTAGCTATCAAACTTGCGATTCCAATAAATTGTTGCCGAATTTTGACAAAAATACTCATTCCAAAAAAATTTCATTTTGTGAAATATTAATTAAAATTTGAATAAATAAAAAAGAATTCGCACATTTAAATAAATTTATATTAAATAAAGATTGAACAAATATGTATTTATGAGTAAACTTCTGTTAGACTTGGAAAGTGGGGTCGTACTCTAGGCAGCGTCGCTCAGCATATTGATTTAGAAAATATGAGAATCGAACCCACGTTGCTCAATATGAAGGTTTTTTTTCGCTGTTGGTGGAAATCGAATGGAATAGAATGAGAATATAACCCGTGTTTTGATGCGATAGAGTCTGTTTCTACGCCCTTGGGAGTCGAACCCATGACCATGTGATAAAGCCAACCGGGTAAAACATTCTGAGCTGTCGCTGAAATGTGAGGCGGTTTTTTAATATCTAACGTGGATAGTGGGGGCCTAGTCACCACTCACACATGCTCAAAATCTTTTGACGGTAAGTAAATGCCTTTAGTCCCTGATTCGATGTTAAATTAATTGTTTTTTATTGTTTAATAAATAATAATAAAACATTAAATAATTTTGCATTCTCATTTTAAATATAATTTAAAAGTGTTTTTTGAATTTTACTTTAGGTTAATTGAATCGGTTCTACTTAAACTTATATTTAATTATGTTGGATGTTTTTTAATTTGTTTTGGTATATATTCATTTTTATCAAAGTAGTAGTGAGCGAGATATGGCTTTAGTTTCTTTAGATTAACAACAATTGGAATTTCTAATTTCTCTAGTTTTGGTTTTAGTAATTCATGGGTTATTTCTAAATAGATTCCAATATGCCACTCTTTGCAAGCATGTGGGAGTGGCATGACACCTCTAAAAGAGAACATTGGCATCAAAGATGGATGCGCTATCCCTCCCAAGTCATCTCGATGATAGCCATACCCATCTAAGCTTCGAAACAATGTGTCATCCATCAAACAAGGTCAAGGCAAACTTTGGGACATCTTGGGTCCATCTAGGTATTCAGTGAAAAGTCCAATGCCTAGTATTTCAAGCTCGGTGTTTCAGCGTCTAACGAATCATTAAGAGGTTCTATATCATGTGGGAGTTTCTCAAGGTTGAATGCTCATTTCTAGGGGGACAACGTTGGGGCAACACTGTCTTATTGCTTTAGTTCACCTCTCTCTCTCTCAATTCTAGCACTTAGGTTAGTTATCTCATTGAAAGAGATTTATAATATAACCCCATGTTAGGGGTTGGTTTTCTTTTTTAATTTGTTGTTATCTACATGTTGTCTTTTGATTGTCCACTTCACCTAATTAATCTAAACACCATCCTCTTGGTGTATTGTGTAGGGTTTCCCAAAATGAACATACCTAAGACCTAACTATTAGTCACATCAATATTGATTGTCCATGATCTTCTCATTGGATTGGAGCTATTTTGAAACATATTCAGAAGATAGTTCTATCTCCTATTCCATTGTTCATCATTCTTGCTTTCTCTTAGTCTCCCTATGTCATTTCTCTCTCCTACTTGCCATGGGATTTCTCTTCCTACTTGCACCACCCTAACCATCTTGAGCCACCCCATTCTTTCCCCTCTCTTGCATGTTCATGCCCCATGATGTGTTATTCCGCTTTCTCTTCTTCTCTTTCCTTACACATTGAATGTTGAAAGAAAGCCTTGCCTTCTAGTCCTAACCTTTCTCTAGTGGCTTGTGGATTATACTAAGCTCATAAGGTTTCCATAATTAATATGCTTTACCAAGTTGAGTGAAGCCCCATTTTGGGACAGGACCATTGTTAAACACACGTAGGCCTCTTATACATAGCATTTCTTAAGAAATTAATGGCACTACCATTCATATTTTCTCTCATAAACCCTTTCCCCTTTTTACTCCTTCCCTTCCTAATCCACTTGGAGAAAACCTCCTTCTATATTCTCTCCCTTTGTTTCCTTTTGGTCGCCCCTTTCCTAGGTTAGATCACTACTAATGGGTCTCTCTAGGTTGTCCTATTGGGTAGGGCCCAACCCAAGATGACTTCTCCCATAGTGGGACCAATCACCATGCCTCTCCTTTGCTAACTATGGAGTTCGGTCTTGGTTGCCACATCCCATAGACTACAACTATGGGTTCACTTCCTCAATCATTCATCCAATGCCTCCTTCCACTCGACCCTTGCCTTCCCTAGTTCAACACTAGCATTGTTACGATTTTCTTCTTTCCTTCACTATTTAAGTTCCAGAGTTGTCGATTCTCGTCTCTTTAATTTGATATCTCAACTACTGTTGCCACCTTTTGCTTCTTTGGTTTAGTTTTTTAGTCCTAGCTTTTATTTCCTCAACTAGTTCATCCCTACCTTTGTTGCCTCTCCTTCCTTCTCCTCTTATCACCTTCACTCGCTTCTCAACCTTCATTGATATTTGCTATTGTTAACGCCTCTAGACCTCATGGCAACAAGAGATTGGCCACCACTAT
>APFE031720008.1:7878-39769 GCA_000404065.3 Pinus taeda
CCCTTACATTATTATTGTTATGTCGACTCTGATTATATTATGACCCCTTAGACTCCTATATATAGAAAAGAGGTCTTGTCATTTGTATCATCCAAGAATTGTTCATTTGTGTAATGTAAAGGAGGTTTCCCCCTCGAAGAGACTAAATTCTAAGGCTTTGATCTATCTTTTCTATCTTTTTGTGAGCTGGTTTCATAACAAGTGTTGACTCCATAAGGCATTGATTTCAAAATGTATAAATCTAATCGAATCCTTAATATCTTGCTAAATCTAAACAGGTACTATGCCACTCAACTGTGTCTCCTAGATTAGTTGGTTTCCAACTTGTCCTTCATTCATTTCCATAAGGTCTACCCCCCATAGTCTGTTATTGGGAGATAGCTAGAACAGAGAGGTTGGGGATCAGGGTGACAGCCCCCGACCTGAGTCGTTGTTGCGGTGCCTATACATTTTGATCGACAACAGTTCCAAAAGGTGTGCTACAGTAAAAGAGAATATCTACATTCAACCTTGTACTGCAGAATGGTCTAATATAAAGTCGTCAGTAAAAAGAGATGATGAGCAAGACTATTTTAAGAAGTATATATGCCATTAGGTTTTTGGTAGCATTTTTGAACTAGGGTTTGATTCCTTTGAAAAGAAAAGTTCTCATATTATTACTTCATCTAGATCAAGAGGATCTGTCATATTACCTCTCTTAATGGAGATAACTTATCGAAGGATCCCTAATTGACATCAAGATGGAACATCTCTAATTCTGAAGCGTGAAGGCTCTATGTATATTATTTGGAAAAGAGAATTTGCAAAGTCTGGTGAACTTCGCAAAAGGTGTAAAATGAGTATTGTAAAATTAGGGTTTGTAAACCCTAGATTAGTTTTGAAGAATAATGAAAACTTAGGGTTTGGAAACAAAACCCTAGCTAGACATTTTTGCTAAAAGGAAGAAACCCTAGATCATGCAAGGAAGGAATGACATCATGTTGATAATGTGGGCAAAGGTGATAAAGTCGCAAGATGGATGCAAGAAGGCTAATATTAAGAGGAAGTTGACATTTCCCTAGAATCCTCAAAAGATAAGTATTATCTCCTCTTTGATTATTCCTATTGTTGTTGTTTTACTCTTATCCTTGTATCCTTTGCTTCGTTGCAACTGCTCTTCCATGGCCTCCTAGTGAGGATTGCAGGTACATAGTAAAAGTTGCCAAGGCTCTGGCAAGCAAATGGAAGAAGTGGAAGAACAAAGCAAAGCAAGAGGACTTTCCCAAAATCATGATTTGCGATGAGATCCAAGCTGAAAGGGAGCAAGCAAATCAACAAGTTTGAAAATATACCTTGATTTACCAAAAAGAAGTCAATGGTATCTACAAGATCTAGCATGCAATAATTGCAAAAATTGAATAGAAGGTTCTCCCAGTAAGAGGGAGAGCATCATGAAAAAATATTTGCTCCAAGTTGTGAGGTACAATTTTGTTAGAATTATTATCATTGCTTTGAAATTGCACCAGGTGAATGCAGAGATTGCTTTTCTCTATAAAGAATAAGTGTACATGGAAGGATTTGAGGTACATGAGAAGAACGGTCATGATTAAAGAAGGTTTTGTACAATCACAGGAAAACACATTGGGCTTGATATTTTGGGACGAGTCTTGATTGATCTTATTATTACTAGATCTATCTTTGACAAAAGGACTCGTGTCAGAGGGAAAAACTGTGGCAGAAAGAATCGCCTTTGTAACAGAGGTAGTAGTTAGAAAGCCTTGTTTTTCAGCTTCAGAGGGAGTTGACTCATGAGTTCAAGATGATGACCTCTCATTGACATTGTCAGGCTAAATAGCTAATATGCAGCAATGGAAGCCAAAATTACCACGACATGATATGTTTCAGTGTGAAAGGGAGCACCCAATCAAGGTGGTAGGAAAGCAACCATGGTCATAGACCCAGTAAAAGGAAGTTAATCAGTTTTTTATGAGCCATGGCATGTTGCTCAACATGGGTTGGAGTACCAGCAAGATACAGTTGGTCATGGAAAAGTTAGTTATGATTTGAGATTTGTCTCAAACAGTGAAGTACAGTTGTAGATTCAGATTGGGCAAAGAGTGTTGAAGACAGAAAGAGTTCATCAAGATATTGCTTCATTTTGGGTTCCGTTATAATTTCTTGAGCATGAAGCAAACATCTATCGCACTCAGTATTGCAAAGGCCGAGTATATTGCAATTGGATTGGCAAGTTGAAAAGAAATATGGCTTCAGAGGCTACTTGCAGGACTCTCTTGATTAGGTGCAGTTGACAACCATGATGATAGGTCTAGCACTATGAAATCTAGAACCAAGACATGGTACAGAAAGAAGCAGTGTGGCTTCAGTATTATTCTACAGTATAGTAGATAGTTGGCAAAGCCTCTGTCCCAGGATGAAGTGTACATATACTTCAAGGACAAACTTGGACTTGTTGAGAATGCCTCTCTCAATGAGAGGGAGTGTTGATGAGTAATAGCATCACGGATAGTCATTCTTCTTATGTCACGTATGTTGACCAAAATTAGGAAGAATGATCCCGCAGAGGACAGTGATTCTTCCTATGTCACGTACATCAACCAGAATTAGGAAAAAATGGTCTAGCAGAGAACAATCATTCTTCCTGTGTCAAGTATATTGACCAGAATTATGAAGAATGGTCCTAGAGGACTAGAATTACTCAAATAGAGTGTGGCCTTTTAGCATCAAGCTCATATAGCATTAGGTCCATAATTACTCAGATAGAGTGTGGCCTTTCGAGATTCACCATGTGTCAAAATATTGACCAGAATGATGGTTAACCAAGACTATTTTGTATACCATGTGTCAGATAGACCAAAATTATGGTGACTAGTTGATGTTAAATGATGTACCATGTGTCTGATGTATTGACTTGGATTATGGTGAGGATATATCATAGATCTGAAGTATTGACCCGAATTATCGTAACTTGTTGATGTTGTTGACTTACCATGTGTCAAAGATGTTTGACCAAATTATAGTAATCGATTGATGCTAATGATTTACCATGTGTCACAGTTGTTGACCTGATTATGGTAACTTATTTTACCATGTGTCACAATATAGACCATATTATATTAGTTGGATTTGTTATAACCTTTTGTTACAGAAATTTGTCAACATGAGAACATCTATATATTCATTACAAATACCTCCCTAGCTAAGAGGGAGTGTTGAATTTTTGTAGCTATGGTCAGTCTTCATAATTAATATTTTACTCTTATAAATATGAAGTATGTTCTTAATGCTATTGTCAAAAGAAGAAAAATATATGACATGTTCTTCATGTCAGATTTAAAAAAAAAAGTTGTAAATTTTTAAATATGAATTTTGGCTCCAAAATTGACGTGGTCGGTCCTCCTACAATGAAAAGTCGGCTCAACTTCTAGAGGCACCCATTTGGCCTCTCAAGACTCTATATATATACACCCATTTTGTCCTCCTCCAAGTGAAAGAAATTCAATCTGTCTAAGGCAACCAAAAGGATGAGTCTGAGGCAAGAAAAGGAAGACAAATCTGAGCAAGAAAAAGAAAGAAAGTTTGGACCATCTGTGGAAAGAATAAGGACAAATCTAAGGAGCAGGAAGGGACGAATCTGAGGCAAAGATAAATCTAAGGTAGAGAGAAAGATCAAATCTGTGGCAAAACCTAGATTGAATCTGTGGCAGAAGCATCTGGGCAATAGAGCCAAGTTTTCCCTTAAAGAAGAAGAACACTGAATTTGTTGGACAACAGGTTGTCTTGTTTGGAGGACAGTTCACCAAGTTTGACCTACCTACAGTGTTGGTCAATTTGACCTAGTAAATGATTGGATGTATCTCTGCTGAACTTAATAATTTCTCTGAAGAAGAGGTTGTTGGGTTTTCCCCCATGTGGGTTTTCCCATGGTAAAATCTTGTGTTCCTTGTTTGGTTGTCTATCCATGATCCTACTGGTATTTTTGTTTCTATCGTTGATGTCTTCTGTGTAATTACTTTGTGATGAATGCAAATAAAAGAAAGATTAATGGAAGAAATCATAAGTAATTATCAGATAAAAAGATATCTAAAAATCAATAGGATCAAGGGTAGAGAGAACTCTTAAGGAGGTTACAAAGGTAAATCTTGTTGATTTTTACGAAGGATGGGTTCTAGATAGTCTTTAGGTGCTCTAATTCCTCAAAGTTGGGCAAAATATGCCAACATTTTCCCTTGTAAATGTCAGGGTCTGTCGAAAACCAGCAAGTAAAGAAGTTATAATATGCCCAAAAAGAGATTTAAAACAACTTGAAATTGCTTGCATATGTTAGGCAAAAACACCAAGTAAAAATCCCTACGACTAGAATTAAATTTCTACACTAACCAACCAAGAGGAAAAACAAGAAAACTTGGTCTTTCCTTGGTTATTCTACTTCTGTTAGGACAGCAGTAGATAAGGCAGCCTTACGAGCTAGATATAACAATGAAATGCACAATGAAAGTAAACAAGAAATATTTGATTTTTGGATGAGGGAAGAAACAAGAGTTTTTTGGGGATACTTGAAGCCCTTTTAGATCCCTTTTCTGAAACACTATGGATAGCCCTTTGGTGTGGTAGAGATGTGTGCTCCTTGATGTCTTGAAGATGGTTGATTTAACCAAAAATATGGCCAACTCCAAGCATGGAATAACCTATGTCACACTTCAAGAAACTTGCTCAAGCAATTATTAGCACTAGGTAACGACTTGCAAAAAGAGAAGATAGACCATGCTATTTACAAGTACATGTGAGAATCTAAACCAAATTGCAAACCAAACAAGAAGGCATGTAAATACCTACTTGCCTTCCCCTTGGACAACACTGCCCCTACTTGGGCCCAAGATACAAAAAGTTGGGCAATAAACAATATGAACCAAAAACAAGTTACCTCAAGTGCTCAAGAACATCCACACAAGACCATCACCATGAGACCTCCAAAGTCTTTGTATTATCAAATAAACAATTACAGAAATAGTAGAGTTTCCCCGAACTCAAGCTTTCAACACCCTTGGAACAAAGAGCAAGGGGGTTTATTTATACAATTTTGGGAGGATATCCCAAGAAGAAGATGATCAAACAAGTGTCAAAGGGTGTCAATCCCAAAGCTCCACGATTTCTCCAAGTGGCTGTAGCAGCTGCCAAGTGACAGCGAAATTCCTTGAGCAGAGCTATGTAGATCTTGAGAGGGGCTGCGTACTTCTTGTTGCTGCCAAGTGTGATAGAGAGTGGGGGAGGATTCCCCGCTTATCTCAGCCTTCAAATAATTGTTCTAACAGTTGTTTAAAGAGCTGCCAAACTGTGCCTGCATGGGATCTCGCTTGCTTCCAGCATATACCTTCTATAGGACCTGCGTATTGCATGAGGAAGCCAAGTGTAGATGGAGGGGGAGTGAGGTGGGAGATAACTCCCACTCACTCCTAGTTAACTGCACATTGAATGCCATTGAACCAACAGTTGTAATTCGGTCCCCAAAAAGGAGGAACTCAGCCCTCAAACTTGACTGACTTTGGCACTTTCAGTGGAATTTGGCGCCCCTAACTAGCAGTAGAAGGCAGCAATTTCGTCCTTGGCTTAGGCAGCCTCCAAGTCGGCAATTAAACTCCACTTTGATGCCAAGTCACTTGACTTAACTAATGGTCACATTTAGTTTACTCAAGACATACTTCTGAGCTATCCCCAATTATTAATTTCTCAATTTTCCTTGTCATTTTTCCACTTATGAGTAAAAGTCCGTTTTGATGAGGAAATATTTATTTTTGGACCCCTAAAAAGTGGGTACTAGGATAATCTTGGTGCTCTGAGCATGAATTTTGAGCACTCACATGCCACCAACATTTCCTAGCACCACTTTTTTACTTATTAAATACAAAATTAATTTAAAAAAAAATCCTGCGAGAAATTTTAATTATTTAAAATATCCTAAAAATGCCTAGTCAAATTCCGTAAGACTCTGTGAAATGCCTAGCATGGTAATATACATTGACCCTAGACTTAGAACTCACTCAAGGCCCAACTATTAAGACACTCCAGCGTTGGAAGTTATGAGTGAAAAAACTCAATTAGTTATTCATCGTTAAAAAACGAGAATAATTAATTAAGTGAAAAAAAAAAACACTCTAGAGTGGACTTTCTTAGTAACCAAGTCCCAAGTTGTCTAAGTATGTTATATAAGTTCATCAAGCTAGCATTGTTTTTTACAATTCCCCCATGTGGGTACGAATTTGTATAGAAGATGTTAACTTGGCACCTTAGTGACAAATTCCAATCATTGGACTAGATTCCTCTTTCTAAGAGGACCAAAATTAACCTTTGAAACACTGAATTTGGATAAGGAAAAGTGTATTTTTGAAGTCAAGCCCACAAGTACACAGATTGTTAAGGTCAGCCTAAGAGGCTAATTAGCCTTCCTCCAATGCCTATAAATACAAGTCAAGGAACCTCATTTGGGGACATCACATCAAGCATCTCTCTCCTCTCATTGGTTTGTTCAATCTAAAATATTGCAGGCCATCTCCCACACGTGTGAGCAAGAAGAAAGACGAATTTCAGGTGGCCAAAAATCTGAGATAATCTGCACTTTGACCAGCGTTGACCAAGGGTCATTTGGCATCTTTTTTGTTTGATTTTTCTGGGGTATCTCTGTCTCACTAGGCCACATTATTTGGCACAGAAACCAAGGTGATTGGACTGAGGCTTTGACCACAGATCTGACTACAAGATTCATCTTTCCGTTGACTGGGTTTGACCACATGCTTTTGGACTGTTTTTGCTTCTGTTTGACCAGCACTTGAAGCTGCACTGTTTGACCTTTGACCAAGTCATATTGGAGCACTTTGACCGCAGAATTGTGGACTGGTTAGGGCATGTTGACTGCTGTTTACTTTTCAGAATTGCAGACTTTATAACAGTTGACCAGATTTGACTATTTCATAATTGCCATATTGCTTTTTGGTTGGTTGATTTGTTGGACAAGCCAAGGCTTTGACTTTGACTCTTATTTATGGATTTAGCTCCTTGTACTCTCTGCTGAACATTTGAAGACAATCTAATAGAAGAAGAATTTTCAAAGGGTTTCCTCTTGTGGGGTTTTTCCTTGGTCTTTGACCAAATTGGTGTCTCTTGTTGATGCTCTTGATTGTCTCTTATTGTCATTGCATTTACTGTTCTATCTTCAATTATTGTTGATTATTGGAAGAATTAATTGTTATAGAAAATATTGCTTATTAAAGAATTGAATTGGGTTAAAGTAATTGGCTTAGCATAGAGCAGTGGAAAATTAACATGGTATCAGAGCAAAGGTGAAGGACAAGCCCAAAGGAGACAAAAGCTAGAACAATCATCTTTGGAAAACTTGAAGGAATCTATTTGAACAAATCAAAATGACCACCTCATATTTCAGAGACGCTGAGAAGCTGGGAAACTCATCAAATTTTGTTGCTTGGAAGATAAGGTTGGAAATCATATCGGATGAAAATGATGTCTTGGAGTAGATACAAGGAAAAGTTCCTGAGCCTCCAGAAAATGCTCCAGTTGTTGCCGAGAACAAATACAAGAAAGGTGAGTTAAAAGCAAAGAACATTATTGTTAATGGTTTGCAAGATATTTACTTGTCTATGTTGGAAATTCGAGGAAATCTAAGGATATGTATGATAAGCTAGCTGGCATGTATGAGGTCAACAACTTGAACGAAATCATCTCCTTGAAAGATCAACTCAAAGACATGAAAATTAATAAAGGAGAATTTGTGCAATCTTATATCATGAGGATATCTCATCTTAGAGATCAATTGCATGTTGAAGTTTCTAAGTTTACTTAATTAGAAACCCTCCATGCACTTTTATCAGATTTATTCCTACCTACTTGTTATTTTCCTTAACAAGTTATTTACAATGTAAATACTGAAAATAAACACAAGTGCATGCTCAACATATTACAGATCAGCAACTAAAAGAAACAAGAACAAACACACCATATGACACCACTGTTTTTGGACTAATGTCCCCAAAAAAACCCAATGCAGGAAAATCGGTGCAGCGATCTGAGGGTTTTCTTATTAAGCAATATCAGAGTACAATCTAGGTGCCGAAACTGACCTACCCAACAGAGAATTTACTTAGCAGTAATACCTCTCCGTTTCAAACAAATCTATTGGTTGAAGCCCCGTATAATCCTTCTGGCAGCTACTAAGCACCAATCTGCCCCTGAAATCCCAGCGTCTGCCCAATCTGGACTGCGTCAGCCTCTCCTAGCCCAGCGTTGGCCCTGCGTCAACCCCAGGAGGCCCTGCGTCAACTACGGTGGCCCCTCTGGTGCTCTGCACAGCACTTAGTTGCCTCTGCATGGCCCTGCGTGAGCACTGGCTGCTCCTGCGTCTCTCTCTCTGACTGCTCTGCTGTTGTCCCGACACTATCTCTGCCTCTCTGTCCCTCTCTACTCAATGCCTCTCCGCTGCTCTCCCGATCACTGATTCTATCTCTCTTAGCAAACCCCGCTCTAGAGAATAGAATCACTGATCACTCTGGTGTACTTCTCCAAGTGACCCTCAAGCCTCCTCTTATACTTTTCCTGTTGACATCTCAACGGCCGAGATTAAGTCCCTAATCAATGGCTAAGATTAGATCTAGCTTGATCCATGTCTTTTGGACCACTCTAACACAGATTTATATTAATACACATTAATATTTTATTTTCCCTAAGTTTAAACTTAGGGAGTCCATTAAAAATATTAATTATTTTAATATCTCTTGATATGTTTAGAATATGCCCAAACCCTTTCTAGGTATTGGAGATCTCATATGCCCCAATCTCTCCACCAAATTTCGTGGCTAGAGCACATCTGATGCTACCCCAAATCAACACTCCTTCTTAGCGAGGACTGTGCTCTAGCAATACTCCTCACTGAGTATTACTCTGATCATCCGGCATCGATACCTGTGTTGATGCTAGGCCTTCTTGCCCAACATCCTCTGCACTGCTGCCCATGGTTCTGCCACTGCCACTGTTGCATCTGTACGACAGCTCCCTCTGCATCCATGCTGTTGCTGGTCCTTTCTCCCAGCACTGCATCTGCACTACACCTCCTCTCATCATGCTGCATCGTGCTGCCCACTACTACACTACAACTCAGTTACTGAGAAGTAAGTAACTGATCTCCCAACTGACCTCCCTATTGGGCTAGAGACACCCACTGATGCCGAAACTCCCTCTACCGCTGACAAGTGCTCCCTCTCTGACCTTTGCGTTGTTGCAGCAACTCCCTACATCTCGCACCGTTGCACACCTCTCTGTGTCATCCTGCACTGGTGCAACACTCCTGTGCCTCTCGCACTGCTGCAACCTGCTAGCCTCGCATTGTCTCGGGACTCCTGCAATGTAGCTCTCTCTGCCGCTTCATCCGCATCCGTCTCTACCCACCCAGCCAGTCCTACTACTCCTCATCGGGGCTCCCATAGCAAGGTCTAATCCAAGAGGCTGGGTACCTCGAGGATCCTACCCCTCATCACCTGTAGTCCTCCTGACTACAACTCGATGTCTCCCCACTTCCGCTCAAGTGGCGCGTGTGCACTCATGGCACAATCATCGTCTGTCAAAACTTCCTTCTCTGCCCGTGCTGGCATTGCCTTAGTCTCGAAAGACTCTCCCTTACTCTTCTTCCTTGGACACTGGGTCACATAATGACCCAACTCCCCACAGTGGAAGCACTTGATCTTGGAGAGATCTTTCTTCTTCTGCTTCTCCTGCTTTCCCTCATATGTTAGGGCTACATCTTCTCCTCCTGCTTGACCTTGATCCCCTTGCTGCTACTACCTATCTTCGACTGCCTTCTGATCTCTTCCTAGCAAAGAGCTGCCCACATCTCGTCCCAAGGTGGGAGAGTCCCACTGTCCAGGATGCTTTGGACAAATACTGCCCAATCTTCTGAGACAACATTCAGGGCTATCCTCACCATAAGCTCCTGATCCAGTATCGCTCCTATAGCAGTCAACTGGTCTCGGATCTCATCCAGTCCTCCAAGGAAGGTGTCAATCAATTGACCCTTCTTCATCTAATACGACCTCATCTGGTTCTCGAGCAGCATTCTTCTCTGCACAGAAGTATGCTAGTACAGCTTCTTGAGAGCCTCCCACATCTCAAATGCCATTTCCTTCTCGGCTATATGTGGTACCACATGATCCTTGACCTCGTCAAGGATAATGCACTTGGCCTTCGCCATTGCCTCTTCGTACCTGTGATTATCATTGGGGTCGACTAGGACAACTATTACGTTCAAGGCGAAGTTCTTGACACGATTCCTGTCAAGCACTAATAAGATTCTGGCCATCTAAACTGCGAAGTTCGATGCTCCGTCTAGTCTATCCTGGTCTCTTACCCTGTGTAGTGCCATGAGGCTCCTCTACTTCCCTCCTGGAAGTTCTCTGTTCGACTCCTTTGAGTCTCTACTTCCCGTCTGGAAGTTCTCTTCTGGGCTCCCTCTGAGTCCTGATTTCCCTCCTGAAAATCCTTTTGTCGCTTGTCGAGATGCCCCCTACTCTGGTCGACTTGTGCAATTGCACTTTTGATCCGGGTTCCTCGACTAGAAACCCTCGGTAACAACTCCTCTGGCCCTGCTCTGTCAGGTATTGTTTTGACTATAGTACCTCACCAGCTCCACTCTGCAATATTCCTGCATCCTTCTAGACCCTAGCAACTGCCTCTCTGTGAACTATGTCAGCCCCTCTCTGGCTCACGTTGGCTCTGCGTCAGCCCTGGGATGCCCTGCATCAGCCCTCTGGCCCTCTGCGTCAACACTTGGATGCCCTGCGTCAGCCCTCTGGCCCTCTGCATTAACCCTGGGATGCCCTGCGTCAGCCCTCTGGCCCTCTGCATTAACCCTGGGATGCCCTGCGTCAGCCCTCTGGCCCTCTGCGTCAAGAACGCTGGCCCCTCTAGTGCTCTGCGTAGTTCCCGGCTTCTTTTGCGTGGCCTTGGTTGGCTCTGCGTCACACTTCCTTAGCTTCTGCGCTGCTAGAAACAGCTTTTGTCACCTCGAGATAGTTGTTTTATGCTGCTATTACTTTGCTCGGCTGATGTCTTTTAGTCCTCCTGTGATCTGCAATCACGCTCTGATACCATGTTGAAGTTTCTAAGTTCACTTAGTTAGAAACCCTCCATGCACTTTTATTTGATTTATTCCTACCTACTTGTTATTATCCTTAACAGGTTATTTACAATGTAAACACTGAAAATAAACACTAGTGCATGCTCAACATATTACAGATCAGCAACTAAAAGAAACAAGAAGAAACACACCATATGACACCATTGTTTTTGGACTAATGTCCCCAGAAAAACCCAATGGGGGAAAACCAGTGCAGCTATCTGAGGGTTTTCTTATTAAGCAATATCATAGTACAATTTGGGTGCCGAAACTGGTCTACCCAACAGAGAATTTCCTTAGCAGTAATACTTCTCTGTTTCAGACAAATCTACTAGCTGAAGCCCCGGATAATCCTTCCAGTAGCTACTCAGCACCAATCTGCCCTTGAAACCCCAGCGTCTGCCCAATCTGGACTGCGTCAGCCTCTCCTAGCCCAGCGCTGGCCCTACATCAGCCTATCTTGGCTTGCGTCAGCCCCAAAAGGCCCTGTATCAGCTCTCTGAGCCTCTGCGTCAGCTACGTTGGTCCCTCTGGTGCTCTACACAGCACTTAGCTACCTCTGCATGGCCCTGTGTGAGCACTAGTTGCTCCTGCATCTCTCACTGGCTGCTTTGTCGTTGTCCCGACACTATCTTTGCCTCTCTGTCTCTTTGTACTCAATGCCCCTCAGCTGCTCTCTCGATCATTGATTCTATCTCCCTTAGCAAACCCCGCTCTAGAGAATAGAATGACTGATCATTCTGGTGTACTTCTCCAAGTGACCCTCAAGCCTCCTCTTATACTTTTTCCTGTTGACATCTCAACGGTCGAGATTAAGTCCCTAATCAATGGCTAAGATTAGATCTGGCTTGATCCATGTCTTTTGGACCATTCTAACACAGATTCATATTAATACACATTAATATTTTATTTTCCCTAAGTTTAGACTTAGGGACTCCATTAAAAATATTAATTATTTTAATATCTCCTAATCTATTTAGAATCTGCCCAAACCCTTTCTGGGTATTGGAGATCTCATGTGCCCCAACCTCTCCACCGAATTTTGTGGCTAGAGCACATCCGATGCTAACCAAATCAACATTGCAAAGAGTTGGCGAAATTGTCCCTAAGAAGGAGTTGGTGTTGTTAACCCTTAGAGGTCTCCCTCCTATCTCGGAAACTTTCATTACCACCATAATCAATGACAACAGTTTCCCGTCATTTGATGAACTAGTTGGAAAATGCACTTAAGAAGAATCCAGGATGATTTCAAGAGGAAGAACTCGAAAGCATGAAGAAGGAGAGCCCGCTGCATTTGTTACTCAAGACAAGAAAAGTGACAAAGGAAGACCATCTGGTTCAAATAGGCCTTCTCCCGAGTCAAACGACTCTAAATGAAGATTAAGGGATATTGAATGCTACAATTGTCACAAGTTCGAGATGAAAGATCTTGGTCTGAGATACACTTCTAGAGATATGAGACTGCATGGATGCACCGATGATGATAGGGATGGAAACGTTATTGACAAGACGAGCACATTTGGGTGTTGCTTAGGATTTGTGATAAGTAGGAAACAGAAGTCTGTAGCTTTAAGCACAGTTGAGGCAGGATACATTGTTAGCTTGAAAGAAAAGTTTGAGCAGGTTCTATACACGACAATGATATATTGCGACAACAAGAGTGGAATCCGACTGGTAGAGAATCTTGTGCTTTATGACAATTCCAAGCACATTGAGATCAGATATCATTATATACGTGATATGGTACTTAGTCATACTCTGACCGATGAGCAGATTACAGACATAGTGCAGCTTGGACTGATGGATGTGACCCTCCTGGGTAAGGGTCTGGCTAATCGAGGACACTGGGCTATGCTCTTCCCCCCTTGTTTGAGCTTCAAGGTTAGGAATTAAGCCTTAGCTCTCCTGGGGTTGAGAAATCTCTGGTTGACAGAGTATACCCCAATTGGCATCTGGTTTCCCACCCATCTAGCCAATGGGTGTTGGTTGCTTGAGTTAGGCGTAATCCTTAGCATTTATGGTAAGTGGCATCTCGCTCAAGCTAGAGATGCAGGTGTTCTACCAATGAATCTTGAGGGTCAAGGTGAGAAGAACAGCATATAATAGGATAGGCGCAATCCTTACCATTTATGGTAAGTGGTATCCTTCCTATTATCGCCTAGCAGTGGGATAGGCATGATCCTTACCTCATCAAGTAAGTGGCATCCATCTTATTATCTGCGGATTCCCGGGTATTAGCATTGGTTCCCCATTGGTAGATGATTCCCGGGTAGTAGCATTGGCTGCCCGCTAGCAGTTATTCTGGGTGGTAGTAGTGCCTCCCCGATGGATGTAGGGTGGTAGCTATAGCTCCACTATGATTCTTCTTCTTTAAATTCGAGAATGATTTAGCAGATAGAGTTGAGCCGAGATGATTAGAGATGGAACATGACTTGATGATTGCACAAAATTTTTAAAAACCGGAACCGGTGACTAGACCCATCCACCTAATGAACCAGGTTTCAAATCGGAATCGGTTGAACCAGGACTGGTCAGGTCTAAACGAACCGGTTTTAAAAAATACATTAAATAATTAATTTTAATGAAAAAAAAAACTATTTTTAACATTTAAAACAATGATTCCAAGTCAATAGAGACAAAATATGAAAAGATTGCTCATTTATATACCATGTAAAGGTGAACATATCAAAATGGCAATGAGTGCAATACATATCATCGACAAAATACATAAGCAATGAGGCTCTAAATGGCCTCTAGAGTGCAAAAACAAAGCCTACGATTGATCACTGTTAATTTTTGGTATGTTCTATGCTTAAGAGCAATTTACTTCAATTTCTTAAGTAGCCCAATATCAATATTCAGTTTAGCAATCACATCAACATGATAGTAAAATGCAGATAGAACATAAACATAAACAGTGGAAGACAAGCCAAGACAAGAGAACACAAGATGTGGCACCAGCCAGGGACAAACCCCAATGTGGTGAAACCCTTCATCAATTCTTCTTATATTCTTCAATAGTTCAGTAGAGAGAGATAGAACAAAATTTACAAATCTGATAATTTATGACAGCAGCAGTAAAGCCCCAACCAGAAAAGTCAACGTTGGTCAAACAAGTTAGATTTGACCTCCAAATCAGCGCACAGTCACAGCCCAGTCAACTCAGCCTCCAACAGCAAGATGAATTAGCCCCAAAGTCTGAAGAGTCCAGTCAAATGTTGGTCAACGAAATTCAAACTGCAACCAGCAACTAGGGCAGTCAACGCTGGTAAAACTAGAGGTCAGATCACCTCGGTTTTCATGCCCAGATCTATGGCCTGCCAAGGAGAAGAGCCTCGCCCAAATCCGCAGTCAAGAGGAGGTCAATGCTGGTCAACACAACCCAAAATAGCAACTCTGAAATTCGGTCAAACTGGTCAACGCTGCCCAAACAGAAATCTTCCTTCTTCCTTCACACGTGTGAGAGATGCTGCCCAGATTAGCGTACCCAATCAAGTGAGGAGAGAGAGATGAGTGAAGATGAGATGATGGAATAATGACTTGAGGTCTCCTCCTTTTATATGCAACATTGAGGATGAACTGGGGGTAAAAATGCTTGTTTTGATTGTTAGCCGACCTTGACAATTTGTCAATAATACAAATAAATTCATATCTTCATTTTTTGCATGTCGAAATCGGATGATCTTTAGATCAATCCTACACCTCTCGGAGAGAGGAATCCAAGAAAAATATCAGTTGTCATAAATAAGGTGACCCATATGGAGTTTGGCCTTAGTTGTCAAATTTAACACTCCCTCTCAACTAGGGAGAACTCCATCTGCTAATCCATCTATCAGTCGGTACTATCTCTGCCATCAATGCATTGCTCTGCATTGCTTTTCTGAACTATGAAGAAGAAGAAGCGATCGAGAATGTATCATACCATTCTCTACTAACCCGAAGTCAGTCTCAGATAAAAGAGTGTCGCATGCCACTCTCACTGACCCGAAGTCAGTTCCAATAAAGAGAGTGTGTCATACCACTCTTACTGACCCGAAGTCAGTTCCAATTGATCCTAGATCAATATCATCCTAATATAGGGAGTATGGTAGTACACGATGCGTCCATTGATAGTACTATGGTCCCTATCCTCATTTCCCTACTCATTGGCCAGATGAGAGGTACTTCCCATGAGTCCTAGACTGCATGGGTAGGATGTCTCAGCAGGAGAAGGATGAACCATTCATCCTGCCTACATGTCACCACAGGGTATCACAGGTGAACGCTGAACCACTCACCTTATACATAGCAAACCACAAAGGGAAGGCTGAACCACTCACCCTATGGTTGCTCATCACTCCAAGAAGTACCCCAAGCCCCCCGGAGCTCCCAAAGCTCAATGTCCATATCATACAGGACCCTCATAAGAGGATCTCTCCACGACTCCTAGTCGTTCTAGGAAAGTCAAGAATTTGATCTTTCCCAAGGCTTTGTCAGAATGTCGGCGACCTGCTCATCAGTCCCAATGTGATGGAGCCTTATTGCTCCTCGTTATGCCATATCCCAGATAAAGTGGTACCTAATATCGATGTGCTTGGAGCGATCATGAAATACGGGATTCTTTGATAATCAGATCCTACTCTGGTTGTCGTAGAGGATCATGGTGGTATCCAGCACATGTCCAAACAGCTCACTGAAGAGCTTCCTCAACCACACAACTTCACAGGAGGCCATACTCGCAACTATGTATTCGGCTGCAGCGGCGATCAAAGCAACCGACTTCTGCTTCTTGCTCATCTAGGATATCGAAGCAGAACCCAAAGAGAAACAGCACCCAGAAGTGCTCTTGCGATCCACCACACTGTCGGCCCAATTAGCGTCAGAATAACCATGCAGCCTCACATCTCCGGCAATGTATCTCAATCCATGAGTGATTGTAGCCCGAAGATATCTCAGAAGATTCTTGGCACCAATCCAATGTGTGTGATGAGGCTCAACCATATATTGGCTCAACGTATTAACTGCAAAACATATATCTGGACGGGAGTTCACCAAGAACATCAGTGCTCCTATGGGTTGATGATACTCAAAGGCATTTCCCAATTCAAGTTCGGTAGCACTAGCACATAACTTCTTGAAGTTAAGTTCCATTGGGGTAGTTACAGGCTTGCAGTCCACCATCCCAAATCTTTCCAATATCTTCACAACATATTTTCCTTGAGATAGGAAAATTTCTCCTAGCTTTTGCCAGACCTCCAACCCTAGGAAGTAGTGCATCAGTCCTAGGTCCTTCATCTCAAATTCGGAAGCCAACTCCCTCTTACATTTGTGAATGAGAGGGTTTGCACCTGTCAGAAAGAGATCATCCACATATAGTACCAATATGAGAGGTTTATCATCTTCAACCTTAAAGTAAAGGTTCAGATCAGCTTCACTCCTAGTGAATCTCAGCTTCATCAAATAGCTATCAATCCTCTCATACCAAGCCCGACGTGCTTGCTTCAAGTCATAGAGAGCCTTCTTCAACCTACATACATGAGATTCCCGGTCATGAACCTCAAACCCCTCGAGTTGTTCCACATAGACTTCCTCTTTGATCAAGCCATGCAAGAAATCGGTCTTGACATCCATCTGATGTAGGTTCCATCCTTGCGAGGCAGCAAGAGCTATGATAGAGTGGATGGTGGTGTATCGGGCAATAGGTGCAATTATCTCATCGTAATCTACACCTTCCTTTTAAGAGAAGCCTCAGGGAACAAAGTGAGCCATGAACTTTTCAACACTTCCATCAGCCCCATGCTTGATTTTGTAGAGCCACTTAGAGGTGACAACCAATTTATCCTGGGGTCTAGGGGCCACATCCCAGACATCATTCTTCATAATAGACTCGTACTCTTCATTCATAGCATCATTCCAAACTTGTTGTTTCATGGCTTCTTCAAATGATAAAGGTTCATTTTGAATGATAGTGCTCATGGCAGTCAAGTATCCTTGATAACTGTTTGGCTTCTTGCTCTCACGGAATGTCCCCCTCGGTGCAATATGTCTCTCGGCATCTTCGAGAGTCTCCCTAAGCCATAAGGGTCTCCTCTTGGAGGAGGAGGGCTCTTGGGGAGGAGGATCAATAGGATCCATAGGTTCATCAACATCTGGCATCGTCTAGTCCTCTTTTTCACCTTGTCTTTTGGTGTCTGCTTCTTTGTCCTTCCTTAGGATAGGAAGATTGTTGATCTTGCTAAGAGCCATATCTTCGTCAAAGGTGACATCATGACTTATCTCAACTTCCCTTTGACCAGCCACATAAATTCTATAGCCCTTAGAATTTTCGCTATAGCCCACAAAGATTCCTTTCTTCCCAAATGCACCCAATTTGCTTCTTTTCTCTTTCAGCACATAAAAATATACGGGACTTCCAAAAATTCTAAAATGAGAGACATCAAGTTTCCTACTAGTGAACATTTCTTCGAGAGCCTTGGAGTCTAATGCTTGATGAGGGCATCAGTTTTGAACATACACGACAGTATTCGCAACTTCAGCCCATAGAAATTTCGAAAGCCCTCGATCATGAAGCATGGCACGAACAGCTTCCATAATAGTACGATTCTTCCTTTCAACCACACCATTCTGCTCGGGAGTGTATGATGTTGTGGTCTCCCTCTTAATGCCAACTTCTCTGCAATAGTCATGGAATTCATTTGATTCGTACTTAGTCCCATTATTACTCCTCAATATCTTGATTCTCTTCTGGGATTGATTTTTGATCATGGCTTTGAAGTGATGGAACCAAGTGAACACTTCATCCTTCTTTTTCAAGAAGTAGATCCCAAGTCTTGCGAAAATAGTCATCCGTAAAAGTGAGATAATATAAGTATCCTCCAAAGAGTTTACGTGCATCATACCATATATGTCAAAGTGGATCAACTGCAATATATCAGTAGTCTTGCTATTACTTGAGGGGAATGGTCCCCTTGTAAGTTTTCCTTTGGCACATCCTAGACATATACCTTCATGCTCTACTTTGAACTTGGGCATACCTGTCACCATCTGTCTCACATCGAGAAGAGCCTTATAATGAAGATGCGCAAACCTCCGGTGCCATAATTCGGATTGTAGAGATGTGTTGCAAGACATGGCTCCCAATGGACTTCCTCCAACTTGATACAAAGTGTCAACCCGAAACCCAAGAGTAAAAGCATCTTTAAAATTTCTTTTCCAAACATGTACCTTTCCATCGATGAATGCCACCTTGTATCCTTTATCTTCCATATCTGAAATGGACATCAAGTTCTTCTTGAGATCAGGTACATATAGAAATTCTTGTAAGTGAATCGTGTTACCTTGATTCAATTGAAGGGTAACATTCCCTACTCCCTTCACATGATAGGTGGCATCGTTTCCAAGAATAATTTCCAAGTTTGTCTCCTTCTCTATCAGATTAGAGAGAGCTTCCTTGTACCCGGTGAAGTGCCTTGAGGCACCGCTAACAATTAGCCAATTCCCTAAAGTGTCTGGAGCAGAGGTAGTGGAGAGGGCTGATATAAGATTGTATTGTTAACAACATTTGATTCTTCATGCCTGGAGTTCCTTGCTTTCTTGGAGGGTTGACCATTTCCTTGATGTCCCGCATTCCTTTTTCCTTTGCCATTGAACCTGCCATTCCTTTGATTGTTGTTGTTGAAGTTACCCCTGGAGTGATTGCGATCATCATCATGTAATGTGTCCCTTCTATTTGGACACTCCCTCGCATAGTGGCCAAACTTATTGCAAACAAAGCACCTGCCCTCCCTTCCACCCTTAGATCCTTCCATTGAAATGAACTTTAGACCCTGCATTATTTCTCCTTTTGGCCTAAGCGGAGAAAGTAGTGGGGTTGCCTCTATTAGAAGGCATTTCTTGCTCCACCATTCTTGTCTCTTCTTGAATGCATCTCGATATCAATTCTTCAAATCCCGGAATTTGATCATTATTGAGAATAGTGGTTCTAAATATATACCACTCGGGTGGGAGTCCTCCAAGGGTAGTGATAGTAAGTTCCCAGTCAAGAATGACCCCTCCAATCGATAGAAGATCATTCTTGATCTCAGTGATCCTTAAGAAGTAGGATTGAATATCCTCGTCCTTTCCCTTCTTAATGTCCTTCAATTTATTTTTGAGAAATAAAATTTGATTTGCATCACTAACCTTGAACATGCTGACCAACCTGTCGTAGATTTCCTTGGAGGTGTTGAGATCGGAGATGTAAGCCACCTATTAATTTTAGGTGTGTTCTATGTTGAGAGCAATTTACTTCAATTTATCATTTTAGCTCAATGACAATATTCATATTAGCAATCACATCAGTGTGATAAGTGTAGATAGAACATAAACATAAACATCAAAAGACAAGCAAAGACAAGAGGACACAAGATATGGCGCCAGCTAGGGACAAACCCCAATGTGAGGAAACCCTTGATCAATTCTTCTTATATTCTTCAATAGTTCAACAAAGAGGGAGATAGTACAAATACATTTGAAGTCAACACTTTGACTTGCCAAAATAAGAGATCAAACATCAGAGGTCTTCACCATGAAGATGACACAATGAGGTTGTCGATCTGATGACAAGGACTACAGCTCTGAACTCAGGTGAAGGCATACTTATCAGTCCTCATTCTTCAGTTGATTCTCCAAGGTGATTCCATCACCATGCTACACCTTGCTAGCTAACTAATCCTCAACGTAGTAATACCATCTCATGACAATAGCTCTGTCCATCTCATATTACAACAGCATCATACAGCCCTCTAATAGCTTAGATCTCAGTAGTATGATAGATCCATATATATATATGAGTAGACTTCCTTGTGAGTAGAAGAGGTTTATGCTGCTACAGGAAAACTGTGTGTTAGGCTGCTACGAAATACTTGACTGTGGTGTTATGGCCTGCAGCCTAACACACAGTTTTCCTGTAGCAGCATAAACCTCTACTACTCACAAGTCTACACCTTCATATATTCTTACACAATTAGCTCATCAATCTACCTTCTATCAATGATGAAGCTCCACCAAGGTCACTGAACATAGGACTATATTAATTTGCCCTCTAACAGTCCCCTTTGTTGCTCCAAAGGTCAATGTACTCAAGGTTTCCAACCAAGGTCTTCAACACAGTGATTTCTCTTCCACAGAATTCATTGTTCATAGCCTTCATCAAGTTCAGGATCTCACACCCTTGCTCCATCCAAGTGACTGTACACAACTTCTAAATCAAGGTCTGCAACATACAATAATTATGCCCTTGCATTTATTATCAACACAACCCTAAAATATGTTGTCCAAGCACGCCTTGTTGGACAGAGTTCAACGCATACTCCTCAACACTCTTCTCCGTGTCATACAAGCCACTCGCACTGATTTACAGATCTTCCTTATCTGCCTGAAGCTTGACGATGTCCCTGTCCAAATCAAAGGTCAGATTAGGCATCATTTTGATGTGGTTAGTTCTCCGTCATGGTTCTGATTAGGGATTCTCCTTACAGCGGTTTAGGGTCTCTTCTAGACTTGCATTTAGGGCACTTTAGGACAGCAGCTTAGGGTTTTTTCTTGCTGCGTTATAGAAGCCTCTTTTAGGATAGCGTACGGGCCTCTCTTTGTTGTGATAAGACTCCTCCATGACTGCGGCTAGGGCATGCTTCATTGACTGCGAATAGCCTTCTCTTTGACTGCGTCTAGGGCTAGTTAATGCCTCCTCTATCCAGCGTATAAGGATCCTCCTCTTGCTGCATAAAAAACCTCATTAACTGCGGCCTAGGTGTCTTCTTCCTCTGTGGCTATATGACTCCTTCAGGACAGCATTTAAGGGCTTTCCTCCATGACAGCGCATGCTTCATTGACTGAGAATAGCCTTCTCTTTGACTGTGTCTAGGCCTAGTTAAGGCCTCCTATATCCAGCGTATAAGGATCCTCCTCTTGCTTCATAAAAACCCTCATTAACTGCGGCCTAGGTGTCTTCTTCCTCTGCGACTATATGACTCCTACAGGACAGCGTTTAAGGGCTCTCCTCCATGACAACGTTAAGGGCTCTCCTCCATGACTGCATTAAGGTCTAGGCCATCTCATCTAGGGCAGCGTATAGACCTTCTCTTCTAAGCCTCTCTTTCCACTAAAACCCAAACGAGTGGAAAGATGGATCACAAGAGATGAGTGACCAAATGACTTGAAGGCCACCTCTATTTATGGTGCAACGTTGAGGTTGAGTGGGGGTAATTTGGTTGTTGGCCGACCTTGACAAATTGTCACATAACACAAATAAATTTGTATCTTCATGAATACATGTCGTAATCGGATGATCTTTAAATCAATCCTACACCTCTCGACAAGAGGAATCCAAGAAAAATATCAGCTGCCATAAATAAGTAGACCCACATGGATTTTGGCCCTAGTTGGCAATTTTAACACCACCAGACGCTTGCCAATGGAATCTCTGATAATCTTCTTCACTTTGACTTCAGCCTTGTTGTACTTGTTCTTTGTAGCAGCTAGTGCATTTGAAGGAGGCTCAGGGATTTTACCCCTCACATAGTCCAACATTTCTTGTTCTTCTAATGTCAAATCAAGAGGCATCTTCCATCCATGATAGTCAAACTTTTCACGGAGCTTGTCTTCAAACAAGAAGAGAGATGAGGAACCCATTGAGCCTTTGTCCTTGTCCAACTATCTTCGGTGATTGCTCTTCCACTCTTGTTTGGGCTTTGTCTTCACCTCACCTCTGATACCATGTTAATTTTTGGTATGTTTTATGCTTAAGAGCAATTTACTTCAATTTCTTAACTAGCCCAATATCGATATCCAGTTTAACAATCACATCAACATGATAGTAAAATGCAGATAGAACATAAACATAAATAGTAGAAGACAAGCCAAGACAAGAGGACACAAGATGTGGCACCAGCCAGGGACAAAACCCAATGTGGGGAAACCCTTGATCAATTCTTCTTATATTCTTCAATAGTTCAGCAAAGAGAGATAACACAAAATTTACAAATCTAATAATTTATGACAGCAACAGTAAAGCCCTAACCAGAAAAGTCAATGTTGGTCAAACATGTCAAATTTGACATCCAAATCAGCTCGGTCATAGCCCAGTAAACTCAGCCTCCAACGACAAGATGAATCAACCCAAAACAGTCTGAAAAGTCCAGTCAAACACTGGTCAACAAAAGTCAAACTGCAGCTAGCAACTAGAGCAGTCAATGCTGGTCAAACCAAAGGTCAGATCACCTCAATTTTTGTGCCCAGATCTGTGGCTTGCCAAGGAGAAGACCCTCACCCAAATCCGCAGTCAAGAGGAGGTCAATGCTGGTCAACATAGCCCAAAACAGCAACTCTGAAATTCGGTCAAACTGGTCAACGTTACCCAAACAGAAATCTTCCTTCACACGTGTGATAGATGCTACCCAGATTAGCATACCCAATCAAGTGAGGAGAGAGAGATGAGTGAAGATGAGATGATGGAATAATGACTTGAGGTCTCCTCCTTTTATATGCAACATTGAGGATGAATTGGGGGTAAAAATGCATGTTTTGATTGTTGGCCAACCTTGACAATTTGTCAATAATACAAATAAATTCATATCTTCATTTTTACATGTCAGACTCGAATGATCTTTAGATCAATCCTACACCTCTCGGAGAGAGAAATCCAAGAAAAATATCCACTGTCATAAATAAGGTGACCCATATGGAGTTTGGTCCTAGTTGCCAATTTTAACAATAACACGTGTAGGGTGAGTAGTTCACCTTCCCCTATTATTGATGATATGCATAGCATGATCGTTCACCTTCTCCTATGGCATATGAGTAGGATGAGTGGTTCACCTTCTCTTGCAGGTACCCCAATGAGAGATGCATACAAGCATCTGCTTGTTGCCACATATGGACATGTCGGTGGGACGTGTTTCATCCTTTCCCCACGTGTAGGATAGTCATTCCCTACGATCTGTGGTAGACATGTCGGTGGGATGTGGTTCATCGTTTCCCCACGTGTAGGATCCTTCCTACAATTGTTGGTTTGTATACATATAGGACGTGGTTCATCCTTTCCCTACTCTCGGTGGTTTGCATGCATGTAAAACGTCGTTCATCCTTTCCCTACTTTCGGTGGTTTGCATGCGCGTAGGATGTGGTTCATCCTTTCCCTACAATGATTGCGACATGTGACTGTAGGATGTGGTTATCCTTTCCCTACATGTGGTTCTGAGCAGGATGTGATATATTCTTTCCCTGCTATTGTATCATCCTACCCATGTAGTCTAAGACACATGGGAAGTATCTGTCATCTGGCCAATGAGTTGGGAAAAGTGGTTAGGGACCATAGCACTACCTGTGGACGCATCGTGTGATGCCGTACTCCCTATGTCTAGGATGCATGTTGTTCTTCAACTTGATCTAGGATCAAGTTTGACTGGGGTTCTACCTCTGGACTGACTTTTGTCAATGGAGAGTGGTAAGGTCTTGTGACTCACTCTCGATCGATTCTTCTTCATTATTATTCATATAAGTGTTCAGCATAGCAGAGTTGAGACGAGATGCAGAGATAGTAGATGATAACAAGATGGCATGTTGATGGATGGATTGGCAGGTGGAATTCTCCCTAGTTGAGGGGGAGTGTTAAAATTGGCAACTAGGGCCAAATTCCACTTTGGTCAGCTCACTTGATGGAGATAATTATTGCATTGAATTCCTCTTTTCGAGAGGACCAAAATCACCCTAAAGATCATCAAATTTGGTTAAGGAGAAATGTGTTTTTGATTTTATACCCACTCATATGCAAATGTCAAGGTCGGCCTCTCCTCCATAGAACCCAAATGACATGTCTCTAGAACCTCTCAAATTCCTATATATAGAGGTGCTTCCAACCTCATTTGTGACATCATCAAGAGAACAAATTATATCAGGTGATTTCCTCTATGTTGGGCCGCAGATCAAGATCATCTTTAGGAAGGAAAAGGAGCCATTTGTCACTGTTTGAGGGCTAAAGTGCAGGTCAAGTTCCCTCACCTAGAGGCCAAGGCTGAAAGGAGAAGATCTGGATGGATTGGTGCATATTAAGGACTGTTTCAGACTGTGTTTGGTTTCAAGGTTAGGCCGCAGACCCTACTGTAGCCACAGCAGGTTTGGACCCTTGTCTGGAGAAGGCCGAGAGGCCAAGAAGGCAGTTCTGCCTAGGCCACAGTCAGATGAAGGATCATCGAAGGTGTTGAAGTATGTCTTGAGGGTGAACACATGGGTTGCAGCAGGAGGTTAGGGCTGGTATGTGCCCTAACCAGATCAGAGTCATGCACATTTGCCAAGGACAAGGAGAGCATCTGGTTTAAATTCTCTTGGATGATTTTGGGCTCTTTATGTTCAGCAAAGGAGCCTGCATTATTTGATTCAGGAACGAACTCCTTTAGGAGATTAACTTGTAGCTGCTGTGATTACTGTTGACCACTGACTAGGTCAGAATTTGTCTGCTTCTGTTTGAAGGCAGATTTGCATACTTGTCTGGGCAATTTATTTAGTATTTGGACAGTGGTATGAGTCATCATTTTTGGCAAGTCATTATGACTTTGATTTACTCTCTCTTTCTCTTTCTTTGCTGAACACTTGATTTAATAATAGAAGAATTAATCAAGGGTTTTCCCCTTGTCGGGGTTTTTCTGTGGCTGAGCCATTTCCGGTGTTCTCTTGTCTTGACTTGTCCTCTGCATATGTTATTTATGTTCTTTCTTCAGTTACAATCAATGTGATATGATTTAAGTGATTGCTAATGGAAAGAAATGAAAGTCGGGCTAATATGTAACATTGAAGTAATTGTCCTAAGCAAAGAACATGTTAACCTAAAATTAACAAAAGTCCATACTCATGTTGCTGTTGCAAATTAATTTAAAATTTTAAGACAGCCTCTACAAGGCATAGTACTCGTACAGTCAGACTACTTCTAATGCAATGACATTAATCCTAGTGAGGGAAAGCCCCATGTCTTCTTTTAAGACAACCAAATAGCATGTTCCCACACATATGGTATCATGTCCTATTACAGTGAGTCTAAATAAATTAACTACATGATATCAGGATGAGTGACTGCTAATGCCAAATCCCCAAACAACCTCTAGAACATATTTGAACCCATACTTGGGATCACTTCAAACAGACTGTGCAGTTAACATAAAGAGGAAAAAAAATGGCTTCCAGTTTGTTGCTTGGTACAAACTTACTGACTGCCTTTGACAACTGACCAGATCAACCACCCGTTGCACTGACCTGAAACTCGCTTTGTGCAATTCAACAATAGCAACTCACCAAACACTGGAGCAACCCATGATTAGATGAAACCCACTTCATTAATTGTTCCTATAAAAATGACTTTATAATCTTTTAATCTAGCCACTGGTAGGTGCCCCTACAGGAGTAGGAACATTACAGATGTCCATCTGCTTTATCTATCTTAGAAATGTGACTGCTGTAAGCAATTTCTAATTATCAGCTTCCATATAATAATAATACTCACTCAGGTTCACTTCAGACATATCATTCAGTTAAGGTAAAACTGCAGCAAAGTTGGTCACTTTGTCCAGTAATTGTGAAATCCTGAAATCTTTGGAACCTCACCATTAATTCAATCCCCTAATTCACCACTAATTCGAATTGCAAGGTCCACCTTATGAATGCCAAATGACAACACACTAACCATTTTAGCAAATCAATCCCAGGTTATTAATGCGAGCACTATCATTGTAATTCACCTGGGATACTTCATCCATTAACTGCTAGGCCATACCCATTTACATTGAACTGTTGCATTTAATCTTCCTGTGGAGCCCACTAAACACTAAAACAAATGCACTCAAATTCCACTCACATCACTTCATCTAGCTCAACCACTGAAACTGTTTGAGATAGCTTGCCTAGTGCATTATTACCAAAGCCACCACTGCAGTTCATCATTGCAATTCACTCACTATTACTGAATCTTGCCAAGTGCCTCTCAGCAATATCTTTGGAGAAGCTGTTGGTTACATCAAAATATGTCACAGTGTCGGTGTCAACCAGATATCATGCAACAACTCATTGGCCTCCTGGGGAGTGTTTTCCTTGGATAGTTTATCCATCAGGATGGTATATGTAATCATATCAGGGACATGACCACTATCTTTCATCTGCTTAAATAACAATATTGCCTCCTTAAGGTTTCCCACTTTGCAAAGTCCACATATTAATGTGCTGTATGTAACAACATTAGGGCTTAAACCTTGTTTTGGCATCTCGTAGAAGATTTGTTCGGCTTCATTTACCCGCTGATGCTTGCAGAGTCCATCTATTAGTGTGCTATAGCTAACTAGGTCAGGCCTACAACCTTTCTCCAACATTTCTTGAACGAGCTCCCTGGCCTTCTCCAGATCACCCACCTTGCAAAACCCATTTATAAGTGTATTGTATGTGATTTCATTAGGCTGATGACCTGCTCGCACAATGACATCTAACAACCGTAGAGCTGCTTTAAGCTTGCCTTCTTTGCAAAGACCATCAATAAGAGCATTGTATGTGATAACGTCAGGATTGGAACCCTTATCCATCATCACATGAAGCACTTTGGTGGCCTCCTGCCATTGCCTTTCCTTGCAAAGACCACCAATAAATGCAGTGCATGTGACAACATCAGGGCATATGTTTCTGTTGGGCATTTCATAGAAGAGCTTCCTCGCCTCATCCAACTCACCTGCCTTACAGAAACCATCAATGAGCGCACTGTATGTGACGATGTTAGGGTATATGTTTTGGCAGCGCATTTCATAGAAGAGTTTCATAGCTGCCTCCAGCTCGCCTCCCTTACAGAAACCATCAATAAGCACACTGTATACGACAACATCGGGGCATATGTTTTTGTTGGGCATTTCATAGAAGAGCTTCCTAGCTTCGTTCAACTGGCCATCCTTACAGAAACCATCAATAAGCGCACAGTATGTGAAAACATCAGGGCATAATTTTTTGCTGGGCATTTCACAGAAGAGTTTCCTAGCTTCATCCAACTTGCCTTCCTTACATAACGCATCAATAAGCACATTGTATGTGACAGTACTAGAATATACATTTTTGTTTGAAATTTCATAGAAGAGCTCCGTACCCTCATCCAACATGCCTTCTTTGCAAAGGCCAAAAATCAGAGCCGTAAATGTAACGACATTGGGGTTATGCCCTACTTTTAACATCTGGTACAATAGTTTCTTGGCCTCTTGGAGCTGACCTCCTTTGCATAGTCGACCAATGAGAGTATTAAATGTGACTGTGTCAGGTTCGTGGCCCTTTTGGATCATAACAGCTAACAACCCGAACGATTCGCGGGTTTTCCCTGTCTTGCAGAGCCCATCTATCAGGGTATTATACGTAACAATATCAGGAGCTTCTTGTTTGCTCACCATTTGACTAAAAAGTTTCACAGCGTCCTCCATCCTGCTCTCCCTGCAAAGCCCTTTGATGAGGGTACTGAACGTTATGGCATTCGGAGCATAACCATGTGCTTCCATTCCTTCAAACACTTTAAATGCATAATCCAATCTATGTGTTTGGCAATGGCAATTGATGACAATGTTCAAAGTTATCAGATCAGGAACAATGTCTTCTTCAATCATTAGTCTATAAACATCCACTGCTGATTCATGCCGTTTCTGTCGGACTAAGCTACTTAACAGAAAATTGCAGGTGATGAGAGTGGGCATGAATTTAGATTTATCTGAAAGCAGATGCTTGAATGTCTCCACTGCCTCTGTAAGCCTGTTAGTCTGACAGAATGCTTTGATGCGCATGTCTGCAGTTGTGTTTGAAGTGCGTAAGGAGTGTTGAGGACTGGTATGAGCGGGTAACTTCTTCCATATGGAAAGTATCGTCTTCCTCCCTGTAGTCACCATCATCGACATGTGTTGCCCTCAGCAGACTGAGATTGAGATTGAAATTGCTCTGTGTAAAATTCGCTTCCCAAACCTGAAATACATTGTTTAGGCGAGCTAGTTCATTTATCCATTAAGAAATCGGCAGATACCACTGAATCTATGTGTGACAATCAAAAAACAGAATCCTACTGGATCGAACAGAAACGTACATAGAAGCTTCCCCAATTCCAGCCAAGATTGTTCAAAAGATAATATTCATTGTGTTTAACAAGACAGTGATCATTGTGTGAGCAAGGTTTACAAAATATTTTTAAAAATTATTGCTTTGAGAGTTGTTTTGCAAAGAGATGCTTTCATGTAATTATAATTTTATATTTAAATAATAAAATAATATTTAAATATATATATATATATAATTAATAAAAGTAATCTCATATATATAATAAAAATTTAATATATATTATTTATTAAAAATAAAATATATTGTAAATAAAATATTTTAATGTTCATTTTAAATCTAGTTTTCTTTAGTGTGATTTTTTTGAAGTTTTACTTGTCTAATTTTTCTAAAATTTCGCAAGAATTTATTGAAATCACAGGTTTAATGGGTAGCCCATGAATAATCCAAGTGCCCTAGAGGTTTTTCACAGTGTTGAATTGATATATACAATCAAAAAACTAGTTTAAATAACACAAATCAAGGTTTCACCTCAAAAAAATTTGTCAGATTCCCGCATCGGAAAATCCAAAAAGTCGTACTAAAGACAACTCCATTTTAAATATCATAATTTGTAAATATATTTGTTGTATTTTCTAAAAACGTTGTGCAGTCGATTCTAGGGTTTGTGACCTGCAAACTTCTACAACTTATGTGTTGTTGATGATTTTCGACTCCAACTCAGAAATTTCCATCAAACTGGAGACTATCTTGAGTGTTTTGACTCTCTGAATTAGAGCCCACACGGGGAGGGGTGAAAGCCCCTCCTATAAAGGAGTAGTAATTATGGAAAACCATGTCATTACAAGGAGTCTAAGTGTTCCACAAGGTACTTGCAATAATCTAGAGAATCTAGTATTGAGTGCTCAATGGCAAATTATATTCAAGGGTCGATGTTTGCCAAAGACAGCTAGAAACCCTAAATACGAAGTTCATACCAATAAGTTGGAGGAGTATATTCAATATATGGAAGATCATGCCACTATATGTAAGTTTAAGAGGACATGGTCATTAGAGAAGGTTTTGGTTAGATGGATTCACACCAAGGGAAGCCAAAAAGCTAGATCGACTTGAAGTTGGGTGCCAAATGTTTTTTCACGATTATTTTCTCAAGTTTGGAAGACAGGGCCAAGGCGCTAAAGAATGGCCCTTATTTCTTTAATAACACAGGATTGTTCATGTGCTTCTGAAAAAAATGATATAACCTAGATAAGGAACAATTTTTGGCAGCTCCAATATAGGTCATACTCTTCTCCTCGTCAGACGAGTTCTAGGATCTAGAGATGCTTGAAGGGATTGGGAACTCGACTGGTACCTTTGTGAAGATCTCGAAAATCACCAGACAAGGGCATTATAACTCACACATGAGAATATGTGCTTATATGAATATATCACAACCATTACCAGAGTCTATAGATATATCATATCACGATCAGGTTTAGTGTCAAACCCTCGATTACGAACAAGTGCCCTTTAGGTGTCGTCACTATCATGAGCATGGTCAATTATTTTGTGAATGCCCATTTTGGCTAGCTAAGACAATAAATGATCCCCAAAAAAAAGATGTTGATGGATTTCAGAAAGTTGAGGCTAGAAGGAGAAATCCCAAAAGTGCTTCGAGATCTTTAAGCACTGCAACCTACTCGACAAGCAACAAGTATGTGGCTCTTTCAAATAAACGAGAAGGCATTGAGTCGCCAAAGGACCTAATGAACCTCAATCTACATGCGCAGGCATTGCATGGCAAACCCACACCAAAAAGAAATCCGCATAAATTGAATGGCCCTATGAAACTTCCCAAACAAAGGAGGCATCCTTAGTAGACAATGTGAATATGGAGATGGAGATCTTGAACCACGATGAGGAAATATTGGTAAATATGTTGGAATATTAGAAAAGCCAGGATCCTACTATAATCCCAAACTAGCAAAAGGCCCAGTTCTATGATATGTATCTCAGATTACCAATATTCGTAGGAGGCAGGGGGGCATGCCCAGGGATTGGGGGTATCCATAAAGAGCAGTAAGGGAAGAGGGCCCATTCTCGGGGAGTTTAATAAAAGAGGTCAATGGGCCACAAAAGAATCAATCCAAGAAGTTGAGAATCATCTTGTGAACACTGGTCAAGTAAAGGCTTTGTTGGAGGTGTTTTCCTCCTTTAAACAATCTTCCAAATGAAGATTATCTCATGAAACATTTGTGGCCTAAACAATCAAGGCAAACAAAGGTATATTAGTAAGTCGAGAACATATCTCTGCAATCATGCTTAAGGAAACTAAAATTACATGGGACAAAGTCTAAGAAATTGATAAGAAGTGTTATAAGGGCAATGAAATAATAACAGTTGACCCCAAAGGTGGTGTAAGGGGAATAACAATCCTCTCGAACCCCCTTGAAGTTTCATTTCAAGACTGGACAACCTTGCCTCAGGTTATCTCAAGTCACTTTCACTTTGTAGGAGCAAAGGAATCGGGTTGCTTATCTGTAGTCCACAACCCTCATGTCCCCTTGGAGCAGGTGGATTCTTGTCATATTTTCACCAAGATGAACTTTGGATCTTAGGAGGAGACTTTAATATTATTAAATCCCTTAAAGAGAAGAAGGGTGGAGTTCAATGACTTGATATAAAGGCTCACCTATTTATGGATCTCATCGACGATCTTAGGTTAGCAAATCTGAATACCAATAATGAAACCTTCACCTAGAATAATCGTAGAGGAGGTAAGCACCAAGTAACTAAAAGACTAGATAATTTTCTAGTTTCTAAAGCTTTGTTAGCACAAGATCTTTTTGTTGAGGCAACTATTCTTCCATGTTTAGGCTCATATCACTGGCCAATCCATCTTGAACTTGTCTTGAAAGCTACCCCTCATAACCATCCCTTCCGATTTGAGAGTTTTTGGCTACAAGACACCAATTTTCTGATGAAAGTTAAGAGTTGGTGGAAGGATATACAGGTTCAAGGTTACAACTGCGTTCATACTTTCCAACTAAAACTCAAGTATTTCAAACAAAAAGTTAAAGATTGGAATAAGACAGAGTTTGCTCACATATATATGGAAAAGCAAACCTTGGAATCACGTATGCAACAGATCAAATAGATGATTTGATTATGGAGGAAGGGAAAGTGGTCAATCAACTCGAGTAGTGTCGAAAATAGGAGGAGATCCTTTGGAAATAGAAATCCAAAGTTCGTTGGTTAAATAAGGGAGAGAGGAACACAAATTATGATATAGCATAGGCACAATAACCAGATATTTTCCCTCTCCTCTAGGGAGGTCAATGATCCGGATTTAAACAGGAACGCAACAAATTACAGAGATAACCATATACACAAATATGCAGCGGAAATAATACTTCATTTCATTAATGGAAAATACTGAAATATGCTTACAACCAGAAATGGAAATAAACCAGCTAGGGCGATGGCAGCTTATCTCTGAGAAGAGATGTATGGCTACATGCCCCTGAACTGTGTTACAATGAGGCTCGAAGGCCTATTTATTGTTGAGAAACAATGGAAAAACCCTTCACATTCCAAAACCTAACCCTGGAAGATGAAACGCCAAATTGTGGGCCCCGTTTTCGGGTAAGTTGGTACATCAACTTCCCGGGGTCG
>APFE031720017.1:0-12035 GCA_000404065.3 Pinus taeda
TTTATATTAACGTTTTAGCTTATATAGTTATATGCATATGTATATATATAATAGTTATGAAATAAGCTTAGTTTTAAACTAACCTTAGTAAGTATGATATTTATTTACCTAATTTATCTTGGTACCTTAAATATCTTAATAATAAATATTAAGGAATATTAGGTAAAAAAGGTTATATTAGGTATAATAGTTTATATTATTATTAGTAGATATTAACTTATATAGTATATATATATTATTAATATAAAGGTTATTTATTATATTTTTATTACTGATATATTAATTGTTTATATATTATATATTATTATTATACATTATTATATATTAATATTTTATTATTCTTATATACTAACTCTTTTCTCCATTTATTTATATTTAACTATTTTTATTGACATTTCTTCATTGATAATATATATAATATTAAAAATTAATAAACTTAATTTTTAAACTAACTAAGTAAAATGGTATTTTACCTAATTTATCCTGTTCCATAAATATAATATAAATATGAAGGATAAAGATTGTATATATAATTATTTTAAGAATTTAAATAAATAAACTATTATTTTATTTTATTTTTTACTTAGTTTAACTTATTTCCACAAATAAAATAGTAAATATTGGGAATAATAATAACAATAAGAATAATAATAATTTATCAGGGTCCTTGGGTCAAAATTAGACGTTAAATGGGTTTTAGCTGTTGGAGTCTCTGCTCGAACTATTTAATGGGCTAGTCTAGATCTGTCTCTTCAACTTGTCCTGACGATGAACCACACTAGTTGATTCGAAAAGTGTCGACAAAAGTCTTTCTTTATATATTTTTACCTTTTTGACTTTTTATCAACATATTTTTATAATCAATTTTATTTAAAATCCTTTAGAAATATATTGAAATCACACATACAATTAAAATGTCATAATTTCTTTTAAGCTATAAAATCAATTTATAAGTTTAAAAATATATTTTAAACAACAAAAACCACCCACTCCTTAAAAAAAAATTGAGTAAATAAAGGATTGAAATATATACTTCTTTTGGTAACGTGGAAAAAAGAATTGAACACGTCATGGGATTAAATAAAACGAAACCAAGTTGGACACGGAGAATAAATTTATGTGTTTAACCTATTTTCGAACTTAACTTGTTCCTCTTAGAAATTTGGTTTCGTTGTGATTGTACGTTCGGAGGATTGGACAAGAACACAGCAAAGTAAACGAGTAGCTATTTCCGCAGAGAAATTTCATCGTCGTGCAAAGCTTGTAATAATCATATGGCCAGTCTTGATACGGCGGTGCAGTTCAATATTCCTTAAAGATATGTCGGTGTAACTTTAAACAACGTTGACAAACATTTATATTTTCTGATCATAAAGCCAATGTACATGATGACCCATAGTTTACTGGGCACTTTCCGCCCTTTTGCACAGTAGTTTTCTGATATACGGCGGTGACACAAGCAACGGTGCCAGTATTTTACTGCTATTCTTCTGACCAGGATAAGGATAAGAATTTCAAATTTGAAATATTTTTTAAATTTGATTGATTCAACAATTTCAATGTTATTTTAATTATTTTAACAAAATTGTGAAATTGTTTTTTAATATATTTACCAGAAAAATCACTCCATAAGAAAAGCAATTTATCTATCCAATTCCATCTCAGCTTATTTGGCATATCCGAGACCACCATGGTAAACTTTTACATTTACCACCCGGGCTCGGCCTCTGATGCCAGTAGGAGAGGTAGATAAGGATAAAAGCATGAGGAGTATCCAGACAAAATTACGAAAGGTTCGAGCAGGATCATGTACATAACTATTCTTTTGCCAGTAAGAGAGGTAGATAAGGGTAAAAACGAAGTGGTTTGTACTGGTGAAGTAGCTCTATGTACAGAGACAAACAGGGATATTCATTAGGAAGACACTGAGATTTCTATCCACCAATCCCTCCGTCAATTACGAGATCAATAATGATCCCAGATTGGAAACCATAGAAACCCAACACTTTGATTCCGGGAGTAGGCAGTTGCGCTTTAAATTGGTCGAATAAGATCATAATTGGCATTGGATGTAATCATCATTTCAGATATTTAGTTGGGAATTTTTGGCCCTCAATGAGTATTCCACCAATTTTTCCTTTTAGGAAATGATCCGAAATGATCCGATTTCATTAAAATGGTGTTATGACTTTTTTGGTGATGATTCCATTTTGATTAAATGCTGTTATTTTTTTTTTATTGTTGTGTTGAAAGATGTATTTTACAGTTGACTATATAAAGAAGAAAGGTAATTTTTATATGTATTTTTTGGTGTGAATTTTGAGGCAATATTCTTTTTTAATAAAATAAAATATAAAAAAAACATATTTTTGTAAATATTAAAATAAAAATAAATATATATTTCCTTGTTAATTATATTAAAAATTATAAATATCAATAATTTATTCATAGGTCTAAAATTTTTGTGATCAGAATAGAGATATCGGTCTTCCCCGATTAACACATCATTAGGATTGGGTTGGCGTTTCGAGCCAACTGATGTGGTTCATCCTCACAGCAATGTGAGAATTGAAGATAAAACTTTTGAAAAATAGTCATTAGTTATGTATGAGTTAAAAATAACTATATATCATAATTAAGTATTTATTTGTAATATAAATAGATTATTAATAAATCAGTTTTATAATAATAATTTTATCTAAAAAATAAGTATTATAATGTAAGTTTTGGGTTTGAGTGTTTAAAGGTAAATTTGATAGATTTCAAATAAGATATATAAATTTCATAAAAAGAATATATTTCTAAATGTTTAATTCTAGTTGGAAACCATCTGTTATGTAGTATGAATCATATTTTATTTAGATATTATAAATTAATTAATTCAATAATATTATTTTTTTATAATCGTGTTACCTAAATAGTTAATTTATATAACGTGATTTGTTAGGGTTTGTCTTATACAAGATAAATTAGTTCTAGGGATAATTTAGATTAAAATATTTAGATTCATGATAAGTTAATAATGTTGATTTCGGCTAATAAGACCATAATTAGTCATAGGAGAAATTATCTAGCTTATATAGGAGGATGTCAACCAATCACATTAGAAATTTATAGCAAAGGAAGTTTAAGGAAACAAAAAAAAAATAGAAACAAGGGGGGAATAAACCTTGAAGACCAAAAGGGAGAAACCGGAAAAAGAAGAGGAGAAATGAGAGGGAGGGAAGAGTCAAGACGAGAGAGCTGGAATCCACCTTTTACTTAATCTCCAGCCACCATCCCTATTAAGGTTTATCACGTGTCTCTCAATTTAGATCACTTCCATGAGTTTCCTATGGTGGAAATGATCAATCCAGCAATGACTTTGGATTCTTCAATGAAGACATGATATTTCGATTTCTCTGCATGTTCATGCTTATGTTAATGTCAACAGCATGTTCGATGATTCTTTGCTTAATATACCTTCCTGTTCCTATGGTGGAAATGATCAATCGAGTAATGACTTTGGATTCTTTAATGAAGACATGATATTTCGATTTCTCTGCATGTTCAGGCTGATGTTAATGTCAGAAACATGTTCGATGATTCTTTGCTTAATATACCTTCCCGTTTCCGCAATATAACAGGGAGCAAGGTAGACTTCTTTCGTGACTTTAGAGTCAATAGGGTCCTTCATCGATGTAAGGGAGTAAAAAAGGAAAAAAATATTAATGTTCACTATAATAAAATATTGAAATGGCTATAATTAAAAGTAAAAAAAATTAGTTGAAATATGAAATTCATTCAATTTTGAATATAAAATTAATATGTAGCATTTAAAATCTTTTAATAAGAAGTAAAAAAACAAAAGTGGGTTATAATAGCTTATTTCAACAATCATATTAAATAAAATATTTTAGAGGGAGAAATCTTTGTGTACATTATATAAAGCATATGAAAATAAAAATATTACGTTCTAAACATTTCAAATAATCTTATTATTCTATATTTTGATTTTTCTTTGGATATATTTACTGTTCAATTTTTTCTATTTCCACAAAGACTTTTTTCAAATTACAATTGAAAGCGATGTAAGGCCATTTTCAAAAAGTCGTATCTATTTATAAATTAAAAAAATAAAATTTAAACAATAAAAAAAATTGAACATAACATACCTATATATATAATCCATTAAATATTAAACAATAAAATCTCTAAATACATTTTCTTTTTCAAATTTTAAATTTAAAAAAAAATACACATTAAATCTATAATTAAAATAAATAAATCTACACCGAGTAATTTTAATCCCTATCATGAGACTAGTTGCTTCCTCCTCTCATTTTACAAGTCGATTAAAACGCTCTATCATGAAACTAGTTGCTTCGTCCTTTCATTTTACAAGTGGATTAAAACTTTAGTCAGCTACTTACATTGTTCAACACACAAATTTGTGAGATAATAGTTTGGTTAGCACATACGTTCACAAATATTGATATTTAATATAATCTTATGGGATTTCCCTTCATTTTTTCATTCAATGAATTAGTCACGGATTATTATACATAAAGAAACATTTGTATTTTACACAAGGGATAACATGTATATGAAATAGAAGTGGGTATACAGTTATAAAAATCCAAGTTAATATTAGAAAAGTGGTTTATAGAAGTAGATGGGTATACGGTTCTAAAACTCCAAGTTAATATTAAAAAAGTAGTTTATATAATTGAATAGATTTAATGATTAAAGTTGTATTTTTTTTTTAAATTATATATTTAAATTTAATATAAAAAGTATATATATTTTATTTTTATGAATTTGGAATATGTGATTTTTTAAGAGGAAACATATTTTATTAATTATTGGACTTATTCAAATTTATATAGATTTTATTAATTAAATTACAAAATATCTTGTTTTTCAGAAGGAAAAAAGCATAATATTTTATATTGAGTCAATATAAATAACATATGTATATATAGCTGATATATAGATCAGGGGCCGAGATTACATATGATCATATGCCCGAATAGAAAACAGCATAGTTGATCAGAAAGCTAGTAAATAGTGTCAAAGTATATATGATAATTCATATATGGAGATATGCAAAAAGCCAGCATATACATAGTTTAGGAATATTACAAAATCATGTAAGTAGATCAAAGCGAGGCAGATAGATTCAGATAGATTCAAATATCAATGGATCCATAGACCAAGGTCCATGTGGCAATGGTGTTGTCCAGGATAGACAAAAGAGGAGCTCCTGAATCATTGAAAATCTTGGAGTTGATTGAAAATCTTGGAGGTCTTGGAGTTCATTGAAAATCTTGGAGGTCCCCCATTTCCAAGAGGTCCAGAGAAAGATAAAAATGAGATATTGCCAAGGGGCTTTTGCCTGCTCCACCAATTGAAAGCCATAAGTAAACCCCTGCCTGTTCAGGATTGGTAAGACGCCATGGGAGCCGCGCCCTGGTTAGTTACTATTGGTAAAATACCATGGGAGCCGCGCCCTGGTTAGCTGCTATTGGTAAGACGCCATGGTAGTCGCGCCCTGGTTAGTTGCTATAACTGCAACTTCCTCCACAAAATATCTTGTTTTATAAACAAAACAATGTTATATACCAATTTAATATTTAGTTTAATCATAATTTTTAAATTGTTATTGTTGATATCATTTCATAACACGTCTATATAATTTGAAATTATCCATTCCATATATAATTATATAAGTTAGTCACTTAAATAGATATGATTGTGGCCATTTTCAATAAGCACCAACGAGACCTAAGCTTGCAAAAAAGTGTCAATCCCACTTAGTGAGATTGGTTAGTGATTCAAATGCTTCGAAGAAGTTATATTCTTCGCTATTTTTAGAGGTGGTTCATAATTATCTTTATCATTTTAAAAAAAATTATATAATAATTTTTTATTATTTAAAAAAAAATTATATAATAATTTTTATTATTTTAAAAAATATACATATATTTATTTAGATGAAAATGATTTTTTTTATTAATTTCTTTTGGAAAAATGCAAATTGATCGCAACCGTTTATTAAAAAAACAAACTTATATAAGAATTTACTCTCCCTTATTTAGATGTTCAGTAATTCAGAAATCGTAAAACTCGCCTCTCCGATTATACGGCATTTTGACTAGCTGAATAGAAAACTGGAGGTATTGCATCTATCTATTACGAAGGTAAGGTTAATTTATGCATGCCATTTTTCTCATATATTATTAATTTGTGAAAAATCTCCAAAACCATTTTAAAAATTCCCTATAATTGACCTGCGCATATATTATTTGGATAATGTGAAATGAAGACTTTAAGTTCTCTTTCATTCATTGCTTTTACTTTTCAAAGTTGATGATGTTATAACTTTGCAAAAAGATATATATATATGTTCTTACTCTGCAAAGGCGTAAAAGCTTATCCAATTTGAAATATGGTTTACAATTAAACTTGAAACAAAAATAATGCAGCGGAAAGTGGTGGGCATCTCAATCACCGATTGATTGAGAGGGGATGCATGAATCCTAAAGTCGGTTTCCTTCGCTCACAAGGGACTTTTCAATATTTGGTGGTTTAAGTTTCGTGGATAGCGGGCAAGCCAGCCGCATGCGTCCGTGTCGTCTACTCAGCCGGAGGGCTGAGGAATTGTATGTACCGTCAAAAGTGGTTGAAATCTGTATTAAGAAAAAAAAAATAGTGGGAGGAATTGTGTGGATGGTTAAAAGTAGTGGAAATTTGCATAAAAATATTTTCAATTTATTTTGTAAAGGTAGTATTTGTTGGAAATTTCTGGTAATTTCAAACAAAATACTGAACAGAAGACAATGCTCTGTTTTTACCATATGATCAAAAAATTGTTTGTTGGATATGAAGAACAGAGTCACACATCAAAACAAATTTGTATTCATTAATCAAAATTGTCAGTTACAACTTTCTTCCTCCAATAGAGAGATTTTACAAACATTGTTTCAAATGTAGTAAAAAAAATTTACTTTGTTTCTCACAAAATAAAATCAACACTGCTGTGTAATTTTTCAGTCATTCAAGCTGCTGCATTTTTACATTTCATCAAAAAAAATTATCACATTTCAACGCTATCTCTACAATATATATTTACAACGCTGTGTAAATATTTCTTGCTGCGTATTTCAAATATGTCTTCTCTGGAAAAATTAACCCCTCTTTTTTTTTTTCTTTTTTCGCATTGTTGTGCTTTTCATTTCTCATACACAGTAAAAAAAAAAAACATTACATTACATATACAACAATAAAAAAAACTTAAATGCTTTTACTATGCCATACTTCAGTAAGTAAAAAAATATTAAAATTAAAACTTCTACCAACGACAATCTACTAATACAGTAAATTCCATTAATTATTTTACGTGGAGAACTGTCGGTCAAAATCTAAAGACTTTTACGTGTTGCTTCAATGTCGGTCAAAATCTAAAGACTTTCACTTCACGTAATAATGTCGGTCAAAATCTAAAGACTTTCACTTCACGTAATGTCATTTGCTTCAATGTCGGTCAAAATCTAAAGACTTTCACTTCACGTAATAGTGTCGGTCAAAATCTAAAGACTTTGACTTCACGTAATGTCATTTGCTGGAGGCCTGAACGCAACTTTGTTTCAATCAACGACTTCAAACCTACATTTTAATCTAACGGTTCACAACAATATTGCACGGGCCTTTTCTATCGGCCTTTACACTCCGGGAAAAAAGTGGTTTTCAAAAAGTACATAAGCCACGTGTCGATCGGTGTACACTATCGCGGCCCCTCCGGAGAATACCACCAACTTGTGAAAAGCGGTGCGATAAACTCATGGCGGTTTTGCTGAATTAAATGTTGTCGCTCTTCAACTGTACCCACAGTTGAAATTACCATTTCAACACTCCCATTTAATTTCAACTGTTGGGTTATCAGTCATACCCAAATATTTCCTCAAAAATGCAAAACTTTTCTGGTCCAATGGCTTGCTCAAAATGTCTGCAACCTGCTCCTGAGTCCTGCAATGTTGTAAAACAATTTCTCCATTGTTTGCCAATTCTCTAATGTAATGAAACCTTGTGTCAATGCGTTTCGTTCTCTTATGAAACACAAAATTCTTGGATAATGCAATAACTGAGCTATTGTCACAAAAAATCATAGTTCCTTTTACTTGCTCTTGGCATAAGCTCCTTAACATCCTTCTCATCCAAACTGCTTGACATGCGGCTGTTGTAGCTACCACATATTCTGCCTCTGCTGTAGACAACGCTACAATAGGCTGTTTTTTAGAAGTCCATGAAGTAGCTCCTAAACCCATGTGAAAAACATAACCGGATGTGCTTTTCCGATCATCTACACTTCCAGTCCAATCACTATAAGTGTGTCCAATTAAATCTGAACATTCTGAAGTACTATATAAAATTCCAAACCTTCTAATACCTTTAACATACCTCATAATTCTTTTTGCTGCCTGCCAATGTGCTTTTTTTGGCCTCTCCATGAATATGGAAATTAAACTAACAGTGTGCATTATATCCGGCCTAGTTGCAATCAAATACATGAGGCTTCCAGATATGCTCTTGTACAAACTAGGATCAAAATCCTTGTTGTTGTCCTCTTTGCTGAGTTTTAATCCCATCACTGTGGGAGTGATAACTCCTTTGCTCTCCTGCATATTGAATCTTTTCAACACTTCATTAACATATTTTGCCTATGAGATGAAAATCCCATTTCCACTTTGTTCCACTTCTATTCCTAAGAAGTATCTCAGCACACCCATGTCAGTCATCTCAAATTCCTCTTTCATGACTGCTTTGAAATTTTCAATAAGATAATTGTCAGGCCAGGAGTAACTCTAGTTTGGCAGAAAACTGATACGATTTATTTCATTAGGTAGCTATTGTTATATACAAAGAATGTGACTATTCAGTTCATCTTCTTGATGACTGCTCACATTCCAAATTCACCCAATCAAAGAGGATTAGGTGTCAACATCCCGCCCCCCCTTAATCTGAAGGAATGTTGGTGAGTCCAAGCATCGTTCTGAATCTTTCAAGCTTTTCTCTTCCAAGCGCTTTGGTGAAGATGTCTGCAATTTGCCAATTTGTGGAACAATGATGGAGATGGATTGTTTTGGCCTCAAGATGATGTCGAATCAGATGATATTTAGTATTGATGTGCTTTGTACGATCATGGAACTTTGGGTTCTTGGCCAACTTTATTGCAGAGGTGTTGTCAATCATAAGTGGAGTTGATTGTACTTGTTTTACCTGGAAATCTTCAAGAATTTTCCTGAGCCACACAATTTCTTTCCTTGCTTCAGCTGTTGTCACGTATTCTGCTTCTGTTGTGGAATCTGCTGGAACTAATTATTTGCGTGATCTCCAAGAGACAGCTCTTGATCCAAGACTCATAGCATATCCTGAAGTAGATACTCCAGTTTCTTTGTCTCCATCGAAGTCTAAATCAGAGTATCCAATCAAGCTGAAGTCGTCCACCTGTGTGTACTTGATTCCAAGGTCTTGAGTTCACTTCAAGTACCTTAGAAATCTTTTTGCAGCAGACCAATGTCCCTCACAAGGCTTTTACATAAACCTGGAGAGGATTCCAACAACAAATGAAATGTCTGGTGTGGTAGTAGTGAGGTAGATGAGACTTCCTATAAGCTATCTATACTTTGTTGCATCCTCAAATTCCTTTCCTTCAATAGATGTGAGCTTTAAGTTTTGTTCCATTGGAGTAGAAAGAGGATTGCACTCTGTCATGCCAAATCTGTTTAACAAATCTCCAACGCATTTCTTTTGAGAAAGAAATATGGATTTTGGATGTTGGGTTACTTCAATGCCAACATAGTAATGAACATGGCCCAAATCAGTCATTTCAAAACATTTTCCTAATTCTTTCTTTATGGATGCAATATAGCTTTCATTGTTCCCTGTCATTAAAAGATCATCTACATATACCACAAGATATACAACTGTTTTTCCAACTTTCTTGACAAATAAAGTTGCATCATCAAGATCAAAATGTTTGAAATTGAGTTTCAGAAGATGCTCAGTTAGTTTTTCATACCAGGCTCATGGTGCTTGTTTGAGGCCATACAAGGACTTTACAAGTTTGCATACTTTATGTTCATGTCCTTTCAAAGCAAATCCTTCAGGCTAGGACATAAAAACATTCTCTTTTAGATCTCCATTCAAGAAGGCAGGTTTTACATCCATTTGATGGCCATTCCAACCGTTTTTAGGTGCTAGTGCAAAGAGTGTCCGGATGGTGGCCCATTTTGCTGTGGGGGCAAAAGTTTCCTCATAATCAACCCCTTCCTTCTATGATAAAACCTTTTGCCACAAGCCTAGTTTTTTGCTTGTCAAGTGAGCCATCAGCTTTGTACTTGTCCTTGTAGACCCACTTGCAGCCAATTGGTTTGGTTCGAAATGGAGGATCAACCAGCTTCCAAGTGTCGTTCTTTATGAAGACATCATACTCCTTTCACATTGCTTCTTTCCATTCAACATGAGAAGCGACTTCTTTAAAGGAAGTTGGTTCAAAATCTGTAGACAAGTTCAATTCACAATCATAAGAAACATCTATATCAACAGGTGAATTAGAGTCATCTACATCACCTCCATTTTGTCGGTTTGAATTTCTAGTTCCTGTTTTTCCAATTTCATCAGGATGAACACTTTCAAGTGTCTTTGTCAGCTACTTTGGGGGACCTTTCTGAGGTTGTCCACGCTGCTCTGTTGATTGAGTTGGGAGTGAATCAAGATTGAGTCTCCCAATTCTATCAATTACATCACTTAAAGCATCATCCGTTGTTGGAGTTCAGTCGGGGGAGAGTATTCTTTCAGAAGAAGATTCACATGTTGATCTAGTAATAGGAATTCCCCCTTCAAGATGTGGGAATTCTGATTATCAAATTCTTGAAAATGATTTCATTTTTGCGAAAATCTAATCCAAGCGTTCATGTTGCCGCTCAACAACATTGTAAGATTTGGATGATTCAGAAAATTACATCTCTAGATATAACAAACTTTTATTTGCCTTCATCATAGAGGCAGTATGCTTTGGAGGTGTTTGAATACCCAGGAAGATACACTTACGACTTCTAGCACCAAGTTTGTTTCTATGTACCTTTGGTATCAAAGCATAACAAGTGGAACAAAAAATCCTGAGATGTTTTACCAAAGGAACATGTCCATACCAGAATGCATAAGGAGTCTTGTTTCTTATAGCATTAGATGGACATCTATTTTTTATATATGCAACACATAGAATAGCATCAGCCCAAAACATTATGTTTACATTTTTGAAGAAAAGCATGGATCTTATCATATTCAAGATTGTTCTATTCATTATTTCAGCTACACCATTCTGTTGGGGATTATAAGGCACAGTTGTTTGATGTTTGATCCCATGTTGGCCAAGATAGTTTTCAAATTCATTTGATGTATATTCTTTTCCATTATCAGTGTGAATAGACCCAATATGAGGTTGTGCATCATTTTCAATCCATTTATGAAAATTCTTGAATGTTTGAAAAGCATCATATTTTTTCTTCAATAAATAAACCCAACACATTCTGGTGTAATCATCAATAAATGTCATGATATATTTATTTCCATTTGCAGAAGAAACAGGCATTGGACCACATAAATCTAAATGAATAAGTTCAAGCTTCCTATGTGCTCTTGAATGTGAATCATGAAAAGACTGTTTGCTATGCTTCCCTAGAATGCAAGCATCACATTGCTTAAGTTTTCTAGGAATTGTAGGCAAACCAGCAACACCATTTTTCTTCAATAAGCGGACACTGTCATAGTTCAAATTTCCAAATCTAGCATGCCATAATAAACTTGATGGAAGTGTACCTTCTTCATGATGAGAATTGTATGAGAAATGTTGTGCATGAGCAGATGTTTCTTGCAGTTTGAGAAGCCTTTCTTCTTCTATTCCCCTCATGACAAGTGAGTGGTCAGATGCTTTTCTTACCTCAAGCTTGCCATCAAACATATGAATGGACTGACCTTGCTGGCGGATGTGGACC